>VWYE01020557.1:278593-419109 GCA_013398995.1 Alaudala cheleensis
GTAAAACTTCAAATCAGGTCCAACTAAAGCAGGTTGCTCAGGGTTGTCCCAAGTACAGACCTTCTCCAAGGATGTAGATTTCTCCATCATTTCCAGGAAAATCTGACCAATTTCAGGCTAATAATGTTTGGATTTTTTCCTTATGTCTAATCAAAATTTCCTGTGTTGCAACTTGTCTCTGTTGCTTTTGTTCTTATCACAAAAGAATTTTGTGCTTTCAAAACAGTCTGTCTCCACCTTCTCTATACCATTATATCCTATAAATAATAAGGTCTCTCCTTAGCTTTCTTTTTCCAAAGACTAAACACGTTGAATTTCTTCAGTGTCTCCTCACATGGTGCATGCACCAGAACCCTAATCATCTTGATCATACCCAGCTGGATTGACTCAAGTTCATCCAGGGCTTTCTGGCTATGAGGAGGCCAAACTAGGTGCAACTCTTCAAATACTCAAATGAAAGAGACAATCTCTCTCCACAACTGTCTAGCTACTTCTCTCCTAGGAGAGTATGTGGTGAGCTTTCTTCTTTGCATGTGGCTGACTCACCTTCAATTTGGAACTACCAGATCCCACTCTGTAACATTTCTTGCTATCCACACAGCATCTAATCTATCCTGTTGCATTGAATTACTTAATTCTAGATGAAAGACTGCATTTTCTTTCATTGACACTCATGATCTTTCTTTTGCTATATCTTCTGATAGGTTGGGTTCCTCTGAATAGCACCATGTTAATTGCTCCCCCTAGTCTGATATTGGCTGCTGAATTGCTGAGTACTGCAAACAGTTATGGCAACTAAGTTATGGAGCCGTACTGGTCTGAGTAGCCATCCCTGAGTAATGCCACTAGAAACCAGCCAAAAGCTGGAATTGTTAATCACACTCCTTTGCAACTTCTGACCCAGCCATAAGGTCACAATGTGTGACCTCACTGGCCATTTATCCAATCCCAATGAAGCCAAGCTGACTACAAGTCTTGCTGTCAAAGAGCAAATTTACCACTCCTTTACCCACAGAATCATCTGTCTCATTGCAACACACCGCTGGGCAGGTCAGGCATAATTTGCCTTTGGAAAACCCATCCTGTCTGTTCTCAGTCAGCTTGTATGAGTACTGATGTCCTTAGTGTTCCCAGTTATGGCTCCCAGGTGGCTGATTAAAACTGCTAACCCAGATCTTCCTTCTTGAGCTTGCTGAAGATGTTCATGACTTTGATTTGATTTTCTTCCATCACACTATAATAAGAATTTTCTATTTTATTTACATAATATAATATATATTTTATCAGGTTTAGGAATATGTACCATTAAATATATGATGATTTGGGGATTTGTTTTCTTTAAATGTAGGGACTCTGAATTAAATAATTTGGATTTTTTTCCTCTCATCTTTAACTTCATATCATTAATCACAGTTTTCTTGCTGTCTGTGAAAGCAAGGATCACTACGATTGTTAGAGAAATACACAACAACATTTTAACACTGGAGCAAATTGCAACATCATGAGCAAGTCAGCAAATGCTGGTGAATAAAAGCTATTAATTACTCCATTTGTCCCTGAAATGTTTAGATTACACTTTTCTTGGAATGTTAGTCAGTCATTGAAATGCGGTAGTGATTCAGGACAGTTGCAGCTTCTTCTGCTTGTTTTGGTTTATATTATATATTCATGAAGAAAACGAATATGCTAAATTACACTGAATAAGAAGATAGACTAGAATTTGATTTAGATTTAAGATATTTATGCTATTTGCCTTTTAAAAAAACCCCAAAAACAAGCAAACAAGCAAAACTTTGAATGCCTCTTTTATAATGACTGTTTTTATCCAACAAATACTTCAATTTCATATAACAGGGTTAAGTTTTTCCAACATTTTGATTTTAATTACTATTATCTATCAGATAATATTCACAAATTCTTATTTTCTTTAACAATCCTAATCAATTCTTTTACTGATCTAGTAAATGCTATTGTTATTGTAAATAAAGTATTTCAGTTACTCAAAGTTAGACATATTCTTTATGGTGTAACTTCCAGGAAAGCCCTTTACAGAGACAACAAAAAGACAATCTCATCTTACTTTTTAACCTAGAAACTTTGTTTCTTTGACATTTGTATTTTCTTGTTTCCTGTTTTGATACTTAAAAATATTCACAGTTCATAATCCTATTTTTTTTACCAGTACTTAGTCCTGGAGTCCTGTAAAGCATAACCATGATCTTGTTTATTTAAAATAATGAGAACTATATCCTTGGATTGCTTCAAGGAATTCTTTTGACTGAAATTTTGGCAATTTTTCTGTAGAGGTAGTTGGGATGTAACAGTATGGAACCCTCTTCAGTACCTCAAACACAAAAATACAAAACTGTCTCTGAGATATTTAGGGCCAGAACCAAATTCACCTGGCTGTGGTTCAGCTCTGATGAGGGTAGTAAAATATGAACTTTATATCTATGTTAGGAAACATTAATTGCTTTGAACTTCAGTGATCCTTGTAGGTGCCTTCCAACTCAGGACATTTTATGAAAATTTTTACACTATTCTTTTGCAAAGAGCAATCCTGCATTCAAGTTGAACAGTTGCAGTTTTTTGATTGCTGGTGCTTTAAAACACTGTAAAGCTGTCTGTATTTATCTTGGCTGCTGTCCATTCTGTTTTACACTCTGAAATATAATGTTATTACAATAATAAATATTTTAATACTAAAGCACACCCACACTGGGTAACATTATATGCATTGGTCAATGTGTTGTAGATTTGATTTTCTGTAGGAACAAAGTACTGTAGTCTTATAAACAGGACAAATATTGCTTCTAATTGTCACATTTATCAATACAGCAAAAAGGATATTGCATTCTTAAAGTGCCAGCTATAATTAATATATTTATTTGTTGACTGATCTACAAATTAGTGCTTTGACATATTTTATATTATAATATCCTATTATATTTGTATCATTATATTTATATATGTATATATATACACACTATATATGTATACTTTAATATATTCTAGTGAATATTCCTAACGTGCTCTGCCTTATACTTTCACTATAACTCTGAGTGTTGCATAAAATACAGCAAAAATATTGTAGTCTAAAAATTCAGTGAACTGTGGGGGTTGCTCTAAATAAGGAATAACCATTTAATGAAAATTAATGTTCTTTTCCATTAGTTTTTGGGGGAAGATAGCAGTTCAGAAGCATAAGAGTTTTTTTGTAGTATAAATTATTATGTATACTTTGTGATAGGAAATGACATTCAGAAGGATGTAATTTCCTCAAGTATTAATATTTTGCTTATAGCCATTGCTGATTCAGCTGTCAGAAGTTTTAAGATATTTAAATTAAAAATGGGGGCAGGTGACTTGATTGTTTCCAATCAGAAATCATGACGTGCATGGCCATCTTTGCTGTGCATGTATCACCAAACACCAAAGCACCAACATTTAGTGTTCTGAATTTTCCTTCATGTTAGAGTTACAGTATCATAATATTCCACCTAACCTTTCTTTATAGAGTAGTATCTACAGAAGTTTCATAAAAAAGATAACTAATTCATCTTTCACATTAATAGTTTATATGTTTTTCTTCTATTACAGAGCTACAAAGTCAGCTACTCATAGGAATGCTTTATACTAGAAAGCAGACATATATTTAAAAAACAAGTTTTCTAGAGCAATGTCAGTGGGATTTGCAAAGCTATTAGTCTCTGATGCACCTAGAACAATGAAAATGTAAAATATTAGTTAGAATCAGGACTCTGAATATATTCTAATGGTGGGAGGAGGACAATTCAATTGACATAGAAGGGAATTAATTATTCAAGTCAAACTCAAGTCAAACTTTGCTGGTAAAAGGGGTGAACCTTTATGCTTTTTATGTGGCTACTTTCTACCTTGAATTGTCTGTCTGTTGATAACATAGCTCACAGGTGTTACTACTTCAAGTCAGTTCACAGGGAATCAGAAATACATTCATTTCCAGGTAGACTTTCTATTTCTTTATCTAGCTATATGCCCAAGAGAGAAGATAGATAGACACATTAACCTGTGCAAATAGTTGGTTCAGACAGTGCAGTTTTCACAATTGAAACTGATCTAAAAGATTTAGTGTACTATGCTGAAATTTCGCAGACAACAGATCAATTTTGTTGGGTGAGACATATTTTCTCACAATGATGTTTGGCTTAATACTAATCACAGCATTTCTTTGTCTATCTTTAGCAGTTAAACTCTTCATTAAACTTTATGTAATTGTGCCTAGGACTGATGCTAAGATGGCAAGTGTCCACTTCCTCAGAAAATAATCTCCATCCACTTTCTGCATTTTACAGCTGTCATTTTCTTCAATGTTAAAAAGATTTATTGAAAAACAACATATTCTGGACAGAATTCACCTTGTCTAGTCCTCTCAAAGGTGTGGCAAAGATGATCCTGCAGATTTTAAGGTGTATGCTTTTAGAAGTGTTAAACATTCTGCAGGGCTACAAAGAAACGAAGTATGCTCTTTCATTCATTTGATCTATTTGAATAGATCATTGGATTATTTTTGAAACCTAAAAAGTTTTAATTGAGCAATTCCAATTTTGACATAATTATCAGTGATTTGAGGACTTCCATTAGGTACGAGAAAATGCTACGAGACGGGTTTTTTTTAAGGAGAATATTTCTGGGATTCACTTGTAAATAATCTTACCAGTTTATTTTTTCTTATATCAGGAAATCCCTTTGTCATGATTTCATGTGGTTGTATGCCACTGTCAGTCAGTGCAATGCCACTGTTATCAACTTTCTTCTTCATAACTTCATTATGCTAGAGATTAACAGAATTTTCCTGTACAGTGTTGGGTTTCATTGTAAAAGAATATCTTCTCAGCTATTTAAATTGTTTCTAAATATTTTTATAGCTATACCAACAATACCAGTCTATGGTGACATCTTTGCAGAAGCTCCCATTTGCCTTTTGTCTAGATAGTAATAGTAGAAGATATCAGTTTACAGGTACTTAAGCAAATTGCTACCATTTTTTTCTACTTGTTTTGAGGCAACTTCTGATTATCAGTGATGTGGTAAGATTACCTTGTATTTAGGAATATAATTGTACACTTTGGCCATTTGCCATACTTATTACAAATTAGCTAACTTGTTCTTCACTGCCCACAAGCAATATTCAGATATTATTATAAAACTATTTCCTATAATAAGTTTTTCTTTTCTCATGTATGCCCTAAACTAACTTAAGCCTCACAAGTCTAAGAATATTTTTAAAATTCCTGTTGCTGTCTGTCAGATTTGTCCAGGAAGGCACTATAGCCTGAGCAATGTCGGAAAAGTGAAAACTAGTTTACACTTAGACCACTTAAAAAAAATGTTTTGGTCTTACAGAATTCCCAGTTCTGGAAGCTTCTGAGATGAAAAAGACCTTGGAGACTTATCCATCACCAGATGGCTGTGGAATGCTTCTGCCATACTTACCTCGGATAAGAAAAAGTGGAGTTCTTACAGGATAATGTGAAAGATCTTTCAAGAAATGCTGGTTTTAGCTAGAATAAAGTTAGTTCATTTTCTTCATTGTAGCTGGCATGGGGGCTGTGTTTTGGAATTGAGCTAAAACTGTGCTGATAATTCAGGGATAGTTTTGTTATTGCTGAACAGTGCTTGCTTCTCATGCCATCCCACCAGAAAGAAGGTTAGGGGTGCACAAGAGGTGCTCTAGAGAGGGATCTGGACAAACTGGATTGATGGACTGAGGCCGATTATATGAGGTTTGAAAAAGCCATGATGTAGACATGGTGCTTAGGGGCGTGGTTTCATTGTAAATATCCCTGTGTTGGGTTAGCATGTGGATTTGATGATCTTAGAATTGTTTTCCAGCTTTAGTTACACTTTTATTTTAAGATAGGAGACAAGGCTGTGATGGATGATCCAACTGACCAAAAGGATTTTCTTTACTATTCTGCCATCATGCTCAGCAATAAAACTAGGAGGGAGTTTGGTGTGAGTGTCACTGCTTGGGGAATGGCTGGGCATTTGTTGCTTGGTAGTGAAAAAAGTTTTAATTTCTATCACGTGTTCATCTTGGATTTTATTTCTCTCTCTTTGGTATTTTGTTTCTCATTAAAAATTATTATTATTATCACAGAATTACAGAATCATCAAGGTTGGAAGAGACACTCAGGATTCATCTAGTCCAACTGTTTATATAGTACCATCATAATCACTGCTAAACTATATGCCCAAGGGGTACATCTAGACACCTCTCGAATACTTCCAGAGAATGTGACCCTGGGCAACTTATTTGAATGTCTGAATACACTTTCAGTGATTTTTTTTTCTAACATATAAGCTAAACCTCCTATGGCGCATCTTAAGGCTATTTCCTCTCGTCCTTTCACTTGAGACATGTCAGAAGAGACTGACCCTCAGCCCACTACAACCCCTTTCAGTGATTGTAGAGATCAGTGAGATCCCTGTGAGCCTTCTCTTCTCCAGACTGAACAACCCCAGTTCCCTCAGCTGCTCCTCATAGTTCATGCTTTCTAGAACCTTCATCAACTTCATTGTTCTTCTTCATTGTTTTATTTTATTTTAATTATCAAACTGCTCATCTCAGCCTCTGAGTGTTCTCATTTTTACCTTTCTGTTTCTCCCCATTCCACTGGGGATGAGGGAGCAGGTGGCTGTGCAGTGCTTATTTGCCAGCTGGGGTTAAGCTGTGACACAAGGGAAAGAGAAAAACATAAAAATCACTGTGTAATGACCTTTAGAAGACCTTGCCTTGAAGTAATCAAAATTCTGTTCCATGTTTGCATTTACTTCATGATCTGTGCTCAGAAAGGATACCACCAAAGTACCTGACACAGGAATATATGTACAGAAGAGCCACTAAAATGGATGTAAAAGTATTGTTTTATTGAAGATTGGTAACACAGTATCATATTAAACAACAGAAGGTTGTCTTCATTTTTGCAATCATCTCACATCCATGAAACTCCCTCTCTTTACTGCTATGTGTCAGTATCCATCTGGACCCAAGCTACAAGCAAATTCCATCTGGTTGAGATTTAGCAATGACATTGTCAAACATGAAATACTGGACATTTGCAGATATAGACAGAAAATATCTGCTACCCAGTTAGAATGTTATAACTTTTGATGTCTGCTTCTATGTTATTCAGTTATTTGCAATACCAAACCTTCTAACAGGAAGCCAATTAAAATTTTCAGCCTCTGGGCAGGTGCTTCAACTTTTGCAGTTGTGAGTTAAAATTGCAGCATATGATCTGGACCCTGGACCATTAAACTTTTACCTACATTGGCCAGAGTAGTGTTTGCTTTGTTTTGTTTTAAGAGACTGACTGTCACAGGGATATTGTTAGAAATGACCTTATAACTTTTCTATAAGTTTTCTATTCCTTTCATGTTTCATAATATTTTAATCCTTTAGGTCCTGTTCAGACAAAAATTCTTGGTGTAAGTTGTCATAACTTACTGGTACTGAAAGAGGATCTATATTTTATTCAGAATATAGCCCACATATGTGCAATGGATTCAGCTGGGATGGAGTTAAAACCTCTAAATAGCAGCTTGTATGTGTTTAGATTTTTAACCAAAACAATGCTGGTAACACACAAATGTTTTAGCTCTTGTTGAACAGCATTTTCACAGAATCAAGGCCATGTATTTGCCACTCTGCCCCCCACCAGTGATTAGACTGGGGGTATGAAAAAGTTTGGGAGGGAGTGGAACCATGCAGATGACCCAAATTACCAAAGGAGGTATTCCATGCCAAATAATCTCATGGTTAGTAGTAAAATGGAGGAGAGCTTGTTTAGGGAGTTTTGCTGTCTTTCACATGGGAACTGGCTGGGTATCAGCCTATCTGTGGAAGGCAGCAACTGATTGTGTTTGCAACACTTGTTTTGTCTTCACTCTCTTTCATCTTTTACTTTTGCTTTTTAAACTATTTTTACCACTCCCCATGAGTTTTCTGGCTCTTGCTCTTCCTTTTCACCTCCCCTGTTACAATGGAGGCCAGGGTGGGGGAGAATAAACAAGCAACTGTGGTACAGAGCTGTCTACTGGGGTGAACCCACAAAAATTTGAAGCAGAATATATTCAGAAAAGGACCAGAAAGTGCCACAGGATCTTTATCAATGTCTAATCCACTGGATGTGTTGTTTTTTTGTTTGGTTGGTTTTTTTCTTTTTTTTTTTTGGGTTGTCTAGCAGAACATATATTAATTTCAAGAATTTTAAATAGGCAGAGAACATAAATTATCAGCACTGTTGCAGATGAAGAATTTACAGGTGATGGCATTAGAAGTTTAGTAATGAAGGTAAGAAGTTTTGATTTGAAAATATGAAACATTAGCCTTAACTTGTGTACTGAATAAACATACGTTTGCATTTATATTGAAACAGCTGAAAATAAAATACCTTTTTAATATCTACATCAGTGTTCAGTTAAGCTAAAATTACTTTCCATTCAAATAGAGAAGGAATATATAAATTAATTTAGATTAAAATATTTCAACTGATTGAATATTCTTTTTAGCAATTATGAATACTTCATCTAATGGAATTCACTTTTCATGCAGAAAAATAAAAAAAAAATCAAATAAAGTGTTCTATAAAACCTTTTTTTTTGGGGGGGGGTTTATGCAAAATACTCTTGATTAACATTCCAGCCATGTAATGTAAAATATCCTAATTATAGTACTACTGTATATGACAGAGATTAACTACAACATACTTAATAACAGAAAATCTATGAAAAGGATAGTTTATTCAAATTAGGAAAGCTTGTTTCACTAAGCACGCTCCAATAACTGACAGAAAATTAATTTTGTTATATGAAAAGAAGCTGCACTTTATTTGCTAATATTTGCTACAAGGCATTTTGTGCAATTGTCATGTTTTATTACATAACTTTTTATACTCTATAGTAGCCAAAACCCTTGTGATTCACAGTGAATGTATTAAGATCTGATGTCAGTGTACTAATCTAAAGAATACAGTGAGAGTGGAGCACCTGACCATGCTTATACAGGTTCTCCACCTGGATATTCTTGGCCTTGTGCTGCTTTCTAGCAATATATTGTTACACATTAAGAGGATATATTGAATTTTTAAATTAAATAAATTGAATATGTTTCCCATAAAGGTCTCTTAGTCCTATAAATTGAAATAAAAATAAACTTCAGTTGCATCTATTCAAACCTGTAGTTGTCAATGCCTATAGAAGTTTTCCAGCATTTAGTTATATGTGCATCTTTCCTTTGATGTTCAACATGGAAAACCAAACAATGAGAACATCATCTCAGATGAAACTATGAGTTTAAAACTAGTCAACTAAACTTTTCCAGATAAAGGAGCTCATGCCTTTCATAGATGGATGCAACTGGCCATCTGGCAAATAGAATAAATGTTCTGTGAAGTTCATTTTTATCAGTGTGCAGGGAAAATATATTTAGAAGCTTTTAACATTGTGCTATAAAGAGAAATTAAGGGTAATGAGTTACTATGCTGTACTTCAAAAACGTAGGAAGCAGTAGTGTACTGGTCATGCAGGAAAGTCTTCACCAAACCAGCCAGGCTTATAGAGACAGCTTTAAACTGGACTTACAAGGAGAAGGGAATAGAGTTTTGAGTAAAGAAAGATGGGAATGATGGTGCATTAGAAACACCTGTGAAATGCCTCAAAGGAATTATTAGGTCATATTCCTCTAAAACAATGACACAGTCAATAGCCCAACTGAAATGACTACACCAATAAAGTAGAATAAGTAAAAAAACCAGGAGAAGATGAAGCCACTGTGCATCTAGAAAGCTCGGATCTAATCTCTAGCACTGAAACCTGGTGGGATGAATCACATGGCTTGGAGCATGTAAGCAATTGTTGTAAACAAGGAATTTACAGGAACAGGCAAAGAAGGAGAGATTGGAGTATGGATTACTTTCTATAAGATAAAAATTGATTGATTGCACAGAGCTGTCTTTGAAAAACAGTGATGAACAGGCTGAGTGCTTGTGGATGAGAATTAGAGGCCAAGCCAATAAAACCTTGTGCTTTGTGTTTACTACCAGCTGCCTGATGAAGAGGAAGATGTTGACAAACCCTTCTTATTTCAACTACAGGAAGAGCCATGTTCATAGAACTTGCCAGGGCATTCACATCTGCTGGAAAAGCAGCACAGCAATTTGTAAGCATTCCTGAAGACTCTTTAACTGCACCAAGGATAACTTTTTAATCCATGTGATAGTCTGACAAGTAAAGTGTTACCTGACCTGTTGCTGGCCAACACAGATGAACTAATAAGAGATTTCAAGACCGCTGCAATGACCATGCCTTGGTCATCATGTTCTTAATGGACATGTGAAGAGGAAGAGTAGAGTCAAGAGTCTGAATTTTAGGACTTCAAGTTCTTTGAGGAATTTTTGGATGGACCCCCTTGGAAACTCCCCTCAGGGACAAAAAAGGTGAAGAAAACTGACAGTTCTTTAAGGAAATCTTAGAGTGCAAGACCTCTTGATTACCATGTGTAAGAGATCACAGAACGAAGGACTGATGCAGTTAGCTGATGTAGTTGCTAAACCTCTCTCCATCATATTTGAAAAGTCACAGCAGTCAGGAAAAGATCCCAAGGACTGCAGAAAGGGAATATTACACACATTCTTGAAAACGCTTAAAAGGAGAACCTTGAGTACTTCTGACCAGACAACCTTTCAGTATACAGGAGTGAGCTTGAAAGAAAAACAGAGAGAGGCTTTTGAACAAGGGCTGTAGTAATAGAAAAAGGTGGAATGTCTTTAAACTGAAAGAGGGTATATTTAGATTGGACATAGGAGGGACTTTTTTTATGATGAGGGTGGTGAGACACTAGAACGGTTTGCCCAAAGAAGTTGTGGACACTCTATACCTGGAAGATTTCAAGGGACTTGTAGATACCTGGCCTAGTGGAAGGTGTCCCTGATCATGATAGGAACTAGATGATCCTTATGACTCCTTTCAACTCAAACTGTTCTGTGATTCTAGAGTCTGTGATTCTATAGTCTATGATTCCATTATTCTGTACTTTCAAGGGTACAACAAACACAACTGCTTTCACTATGGAAGAAAAGACTAAGGAAGTTAGCAATGAAAATGGCTAGTTCTTATTGTGTTCATTTATAAGTTGGCATATTGATTTTAAAGCACTAAAAAGCCAGGAAAAAAATACTTATTTCCATCTTAATAATTTTGAATCATATTCATTGCTTGAGGAAATTTTTCATACTACTTTTAATATTGATTGTATGACTTTTATTTCAGAGTACTAAAAGGAAATAGCAGTCTGTAGTTTATCTCAATAAATATTTTATGTTGTGTATTCATGATAAAAATTTCATAGCAATTACCAAAGTAGTTTTTTGGCAATCAGATGCTTTCAAGAGCAAGTTATATGACTAAATTTTTAACTGCCGCTAGAAAATATATTTCAATTAAAATAAAATATTTTAAATTGCTCATAGCTTTATAATTAAATCTAGTATGCAGAAAGCAAAATCAATGCTCAAGTAAAATGCTTTTTAGAGATCTTTTAATACTAGTGGGAAAGTGTGGAAGATTGGAAGACCAGCATCATATTTTGCTTCATTACTTGTAGTTTTCAAGTAATTTCCAATATATGCCCGCTAACAAGAACTGTGCTACAGGATTCTCCAATAAGTTTTATAAAAGACACATTACTGATTTACCCCAAAGAATCCAGGATGTTAGTATTTGGTTATTTCAAATGGCCTCTGTAGATTTTGGCTGCCTCTCTGCATATACACATACTCTTGCTCCTTCTTTAGCATTCACTCCAAACACAAACCATTCATCCTCTATTCTACCACGTATTTTACATATTCTACATTTGAAATCAAGGGTTCATTATATGTAGAGATTTTTCTTAAAATCGTCTTAGAATAACATCTGACTTCATATCAAGTCTCATACTCAAATTATCAAAATTTTTAGAATATAAATTTATTACTTCTTCACAGTTTAATTTCAAATGTATTATGATTGACTTCCTTTTGCATATTTAGCATCAAAATGATCAGTCACAAAGAGATCATTGTCATTCTGTCTCATTCATTCAGGACTTCAAGAGTTAGATCATTTTTCTACTCTGACTCTGACAATAACTGGCAGAAGGTCATTTTGTGACATTATAAGCAGCATATATTAATTTTAGGATTTTCTAAATTGCCTATGTAAAAGACAATCACAGTAGCACACCTGACGTCTGAATGCAATTAGTGTGTAAACTGATTATGTCTAGTTATGTGCCAATGCCAACTTAGGTATCTCAATAATTGCCTATTGAAAATATAAGCATACAAAGGAAAGAGGCAGCATGACACTATGCAAGGGACTATCCTGGTTTTGTTGATTAAAAATTAAAAATAAGCAAATAGTAACAATAAGAAGATTAACACTAACAAAGCATATCAATAAATTACTCTGCTGTAAGGGTACTTAATAGCCTAGTGCTAGGTCTCCAATATTCATTCATATTCTATATCCAAAAAGACTGCAGAAGAAATTCAATCCTTAGTTAATTCAGCTGAATCAATGCAGTGGTTTTAGGGGTAAATACTTGCAGTCTTTAGACACTAGCTAAGTACTTAGTTGTAGATCAAATTAATCCATGTTCAGGCAAGCCCTAGATAAAGAAAATGCACATTTTTTTACTTGAATTCACTTACAATTCAAATTCATACTGTACTACTCTATTGTTAAGCTACAAGAATATAGAAAGAATAATAGCCGATAATGAAAGAAAATAATTCTAGGTAAAATGTGGTTGGCTTAAATTTTTGATGTTACAATTCTAAATTTCAGTTCTTGCTATATCTCTCGCACACTGTCATTTTCCAATATGTTTTCATAGTAAGCATTAGCCGTATATTGGAGTGATCATCTCATTCAGTGAAATAATTCTGCTTCTTTTTCCAGTCCCAGCCACACTGTACCCAGTGGACACAGAAACACACACTGGGACTTACAATGAACAAATCTACTAAAGACAAATCCTATTACCTGGCTCAAGCAGGAAGCAATATCTGGGCTTCAACATACTATTCTAAACTATTAAGCTGTGGCTTATTCTATTATTGCTTTTGAAACATGCCAAATGAGCATTGTAGAAAGCAGAAAAAATGGCTCCTACTGTTTTCTCAGTTTTATGTCAGAAAAAATAAAAGAAACACAAGTGAAGAGGTGAAAAACACTAACTGAAGGAGGTTTTCAAGTGCAGTAATCAGCACGAAAGACAACTAGAAGTTAAGAGCTGGCAAATCAAATACAAACTGCATTAAGATGACAAGCAAGATTGAGGTTGAGAAGATGAAAGAATACAAACTAATGGGGAATAAGGTTGAGTAATACCCAGTTTCTGAAGCTGATTCTTCTGATGATGTCAGTGGAAGTTTTGTTAAAAATCCTGACAGGAGAGGGATAGAGTTTCTTTGTACTAACTATAACCTTGACAATTTTATGCACAGCTCATAACATCTGCTTCAGTGAACAGCAGCTGGCTAATAACTTGCCAGAATACCAACTGAATTAGAAAGCTGTGAATCACTGAATTCTACCAATTACATGCTCAAAAGATTCTGTGAACTTCAAAGCTCTGAGTACACAAGTGAGCATTTGTACCTCCGGTTTCCTACAGAAATGAAATGCTAGTAGTGCATTCAGCAGTGTATGCCATTATTCTCTGGTAAAAGTGGTAAATGTGTAACTGTGTGCTTTGTGTTTGTGATTAGTTTTTGGTGGGTCAGTATGGGCAAACTATATTTAATATATTGAATTTATTTAATTCCTGTATTTCACAGACTAGCAATAGAGCTTTTAATTTGTTGTGAAGTTGTCTAGTGCTTTAGTGGATATCTACCAGTAATTCACAAAATTAAATAGATTTACAAATAAGTGTGACCTTTTCTGGACTCTTTTACGACTCAGGCATTTGAAGTGGGTGCTAGAAAATCTTTGTGAAATATTAAGCAACAACTTTTGCAATTGGTTTTGTTTCCAATACAGAATCTTGAGAAACCTGAATAACTGGACAGTTTCAAAACACCTTTCACAGGAGCTTTTGGATTTAGCAGAGTTGAATTCAACATAGTTGAATTCTTAGGGATGTAATTTATGACAAAGTGTTTGAATTAAGTATCCATTTTAGATAAGAAACCCTACTTTGACATTTCTAATGTAGACACCAAAGTTTCTAAAAATCTAGCTACCTGGTACCAGGACTGTGATTCAGATGCAAAATTTATATACTTGGTCTTCTTATATGACATATGAGAAGAATGAAGAGTGATTCAGAAAAATTACATGTTAATCATACAGCAAAAGTAACCTATCATCAGAATTTTAATGCTTTCAAGCCACAATAGCTGTAGGAGGATTTGCTGGAACAAAATGCTGCAATTGGCCCAAAGACACCAATGGAGTAGCAAACCAAGACTGAATTCCAATCTTAGCTTTAGAAAGTTGGAAGATATATTTATTTCTTCCTTCTCAGGTAACTGTTTTACTTACTTGACAAGAAATTTTTTCCACAAGGTACTAGTCTTGAGCAGAGATGGAGAATCACTCTTCAGGCAAGATGCAATTATTAATGACCCAAATAAAGCAAATGAAATGCAGACTGACTTTGATTAAACGGTCAGTGCACTAAATTCTGGGATAAGCATGCAAAGCATGCAAAGATTCCTAGTCAAAAGATTGCATCATGTATGACACACCTTGAATTAAGAAGGTAATTGAACTCAGACTCTTTTAAATATGTTTTAGTCAAGTCACTCTTGTGGAATGTGTGAATATTGGCCCCTCCCCTTTTCCATTTATGGTTTTGAGATAAAAATTTCTGTACTAGTTTACAGTTCTAAATAAACTCAACTTTGGAAAAATGTTGATTTCTCTCGGAATATGATCATCCTTGCACAGGAACTCTTTACAGGAGAAAATAAGGAAATGATAACCTGCTCATTCCCAGTCACAAAGAGATATTGTTGTACAGTGCTTTATCTAGCAAGGTTAAGTAGTCAACTAGAGAATTTCTAGCTTTTGGTATCACAGAGTGATGCCTATGCAAAAGCACAACTCAGAATAAAAAAGTCTGGATTTTATCTGCCCAACTCCATCTGATGCTGGAATAGGAAAGCAGAACAGGTTATATGGAAGATTGGCCCAAATTATGAGGACTGTATCTGCCAAATTACAATTGGGCACTATAACACTCACAACAATGAAATCCCGAGGCACTTTTAAATCCTTGTAAATTATTTGGGGTAGGAAGCCAGAAGAGAATAGTAACCCAGACAATGCCCAGTTGGCTTCAAATATGGAGGAAACCAGAGAGGTTGGGCTGGGGTTGCTTTGGATGAATGAGGCTGTTGACATTTTACAATGGCAATCAAAGTTAAAAAGCAATAAACAGATAAAGAGTGGGAATACACTTATGGGTGTCCAACAGCCTGCAGAATGTTGCTTGTGTTGTAGAACATAACTCTTTTCTAGAAATTGCCATCCAGCTGTTATATCCATGAATGTTAGATTTTATGTCACTGCGTGGTACTGCCTGGTCTCTCAGCCACCTCACCCTAAATTCACCATGACAATCACAGGTGTATGATCTGTCACATCATGTTCTGAGAGCACCTATCACAATTCTGGCAAAATGAAATTTTATTTTCAGAAGTACTTACACACTGTGAGAATGAACACATGAGTATTTGATTGTCAGGTAAGGATCAGTCATGCTCTGTGAATGCAAATGACTCATGTACAAGTGTGCATACACAAGCACGAAGACCATTTTTTTTCACTAATAGTTTTATAGACATAAACATTTTAAGTCTTGCAAATCAAATATTATTCTTATCTTTTTAATATCTCTTTTTTTTTCCTTTTTCTTTTTTTTTTTTCCTTTTCCTCCCTGAAGACTGTTTCACATATAGAAATAGTTTTTGGGAGTATAATTTTCAAATCCAGTAATTTGAAAATTATTATTTTTAAAAAAATTACAAAATGTCTTAAGTCTGTTAAGACATTTCATTTAGGACCAATCACTACCACTTGCAATTTAGCAGAATGTGTTCCTGAAAGGTGAGAATGACCTTTCTTGATTGAACAACTCATGGTTTATTCCTCTGCCTGTGGGATGAGGAATGCTTTATGTGATGCAGCTGTTGAACATCAGAGAACAGTAAATTACTCTAACTACTCTATTTGCCAGAGAGTCCAAGGGGTTTCTTTTAATACGCTTCTTTTTTTAAAAATAAAGAATTATTGTTCAAACTAGCTGTGGTTGGAAATCTCCTGTTAACAGCCTTAGAAAATGGAAGCTTCTGATATTGAATAGCTGGTATTAAGACAAACGTATTCACTATAACTGTGTCTAAGCCAAGGCAAGGAAGGAGAAAAAGTTATTGAAATTCTGTCTTTGTTCAGTTCTTGGCTGTTTTTTAATGTTGTTAATTTGAAAACTTATAAGCCTGGTTATAAAATATGCTAGTACTACAAGTAATTTTTACATGAACTGCTTTGTAATGACAGAACTTATAATTGCTGTTAGTGAGCCATGCTGGAATTATTGAGACAAAATTTCCTTTAAATATTTACAAGATTTTAAAAAATTTGGTCTCTGAAACAAAGACCCCAAAGCAATCCTTAAAGAAACAGTTGGAAGGAATATAATGAGAAGGTATAAATAAATAAACAAGAATTTGAGCAGAACTGAAGCGCCCAATAACATAATTATTTTTTTTTTGCCCTTTCCTTTTTTCTTCTGCATTTAGTGTTACGAGTGCTTCTGCTGTTCTGATAGCACTTCACTTGGTACAAATTTGAATGAACCCTTTAAAAATTCCTTCAGACAAACTTTCTGCACAATTCCAGAAGCAGAATGCTTGAAAAGACTATTCACCACCTTAGGAAGGCACAGGAATTAGGAGAAATAATTCTTACATGCTCTGAGGACCTTGGTTTCTGATTATCCATGATTCCCTCCAATAGGATCAGGTACATTTCAAAATAAAGCCGTGTTTATGTGTTTTTAAGAATGATGGTAGTGACATTAACCCCAAATAGAGAAACCCTATCTAGAGGTAACAGAACCCTCTCAGAAACGTGTTCCTTAAACAAAGCTCATTTTTGGATTCTTATCAGTAATTACAAAACAAAATAATTTTGTAACAGTTATATGACTAAATGCTTATGCATTTCATCATAAGCATAGTATTTCTTTTTCTCACAACTTTTTTCCACCTCTTTTATATCCTGTTCCTTTAGGTGGAAATAAATAATTTCCAAAAATCTAGAAATGGTAGACTCTTCACTTTAAAAAGATTGCTAAAAGTGGGAATTTCAAAGGAGACTAAATTACTAACTTCAGTAACTTTCACTGAAATTTTTACTTTGTCCCTTAGGTACTTTTAAGATTCCTGTCTCTCATAACAATTTAAACACTTGCATTAAAGTGGAAGGCTTCTAGAAGCAGTGAGTAACAAAAAGTTTCCAGTGACATCTGTGGAAACTCATTGCCTTGGAAAATAAAGTCATTTTTAAACCAGTGTTGGAATTCCAGCACTCAGATCTGAAGATTTAAAAGTTGAGGACTGAGAAATCTAAATAACCTATGAATTCAGAAATACGCCCACCATGAATAAATAAAAAAATTTAAAGGTACTCTTGAAAACATTCTGCAGTGTACTCTGTAATGAGCAGAGAAGGGTTTGTCACATTCTTGTTGTGGAGGAAAACATGTAAGAACAAGTATCATGGAGCTATTCTGAGCACGCTATTCCAGACTTATGCCTAAAAGCTGATTCTGTTGATAGAAATAATGGGGGTGGATTAGAAGTTAGAATGTCCCATTGGGTAATTTTATCTTGATTTTCTCAGGAACTGAGGCTTATGTGAGCATGTTATCTTGTTTATATGTGCATATTCAATCTTTTTTCCCTGGGTAATTTACCAAGTTCAGCTGCATTTCTTTGCAAATTGTCAAGCCTCTATGATTCATGAAAATACGCAGCCTAATGAAGGAGACTGACTGCATCATTGTCCTACATAGGTAAAATATGTCTTATGCAAGAAGGAGGAAAAAATCTCACAAATATTCTCACACTGAACAATTTAAAATCAAAATCACACCTTACTATACACAATAGTCAGTTATTGTGTCTGAAAAGTAGAATCACCTGTGAATTTTAAATGGTTTCATGATCACATATAATTAACGGGGAGAATCTCTCCATTTAATCCATTAAAGAGAAGGTTTTAGTTAATCAAGATGGCTACAGACATCTCAGCCTACCTGAAAAATATTAGATTGTTTAGTGAAGAAGATCTTAAAACTAGCACATGGAGACACTTAGCAGTAGCACAGTCAAAACATGCTAATACTGACTCTGCTAGAGAAGGTTCTGCACACACATGCCAAGGTGGGCATAGTGCATCCCTCCTGCCCTCTCTGGCAGCTAGCTGAAGACTATGGAATTATTCAGACTTTCACAAACTGCCCCACAAAGCCACTAGCTCATTTTCCCCTAACAGAATGGCAAAAGAGAACTGAAAGGATAAAAGTGAGAAAACTTGTGGGTCGAGATAAAACCAGTTTAAAAGGTAAAGCAATTAAAATCAAGCAAATTAAATAATTTTAAAGGTATGGCTGCACACTCAAGCAAATCAAAACAAGGAATTCTTTCACAATTTCACATAGGCAGGCAGCTGTTCAGCCATCTCTAGGAAAGCAGGACTCTAGCAATCATAGCAGTGGCTTGGAAAGACCATCACTCCAAATGTCCTTTGCTTCCTTTTCCTTCCCCCAGCTTTATATGCTGAGAATGATAGCATATGGTGCAGGATATCCCTTTGATCACTTGGGGTCAGATGTTTTGGCTGTGACCCCTCCAGACTCCTTGTGTTCCCTCCCATCAGCCTTCTGATGGGTTGGGTTGTGTGAGGACCAGGAAAGGCCTTGGCTCTGTGCAAGTACTGCTCAGCAATAACAAAAATATCTTTGGCTTATCAGCACTGTTTCCAGCACAAATCCAAATCACAGCCCCATACCAGGTACTATGAAGAAAATTAACTCTATCCCAGACAAAACTATCACACCCACTGAGCTCATGACTTCTCAGCCCGATTGCTGGCACTCGGATTTGTCACCTACTCACCTGCCAGTCTGGCTTCACTTTTGTGCTCACACAGAGGCTCCAAGAGCACACAGGCAGCGTTAGATACAGCATTGATTCAGACTGTCAGACTGCAGTCATCAAACACAAGGCACAGTCAGAGGAAAGCACACTGACCTGTTCACACGCAACTCAGGCTCTCTACCTTCTTCTTCCTTTATTTTTCAATATTTTGTTGTCCCCAATCCACCTTTTATTGCCTTGGGTGTTACAGCCCAACTATAAATTTTGCACATCTCTGCCAGATCTTTGAGTTTAACTTGGTTGGCTTGATTTAGTCAGGCAGCCTAGTGAACTGCAGCCACCATTCTTTAAATCAATCACTTTATCAGAAAGACTGCTTAACAAAGTGGTAATCAATATATTGCAGATTTTGTAAAATTAATCTTTCAGAGGAGCATATCTTCCCAGTGATCAATCAGAAAGCTAGACCAGGATGAGAAAACATTTCTCCCATGCCCCAGTGTCATAGCCTACCACTCATTAGTTTAGTACATGACAAAAAACAAACCAATACAAACAAAAAAAGAATGAAAAAAAACTCCACAAAAAACCCAACCTTGTGGTGCTCAGATGCACATTTTTCCTAGCAAAGAATTATCATACTAATGAAAAATATCATTTAAAGGGAGTATCTTGGAGTGAAACATGCAGAACTCTGTTTCTGAAGAAAGACAATGTATTTTAAGAACTTTGCAGCACCTTTAGCCTTAGATCACCCTAATATAGGTTTAGTGTGACAGAAAAACAGGCCAGGCTTAAAGATAAAGGAAAATACCAAACAGAGATTAAGTTTTTCACCCAAGTTACTCAAGAAACAGATTAATCACATTGTAGTAACCTGAAGTTATTTCGAATTTTTTATGGTGCCATCTAATCAGATTCAGAACAATTTCAGGTGTCAGCAACAAGCTATATATAATTTTCAGGTACTTGTATCATATATTTTGCAAAAGTTTTAGGTTCATACAGTGTGAAAAATAAATATATTTTGCTTTATTAGAACTGAAATAATTTAAATTATTATTTTTACAATCTGAAATAGCAAGAGATAAATTTCTCATCAAAGGTATCAAAAAATCCATCTCTAGGAGGGAAGAGTTGCTTACTAGCCCATTAAATGCAGGAGATAATTTCTAATGAAAGAGTTTCATTTATGTATCCCTGAATTTAGCTAAGACTGTGGATATCTGTCCACATGCTGAAGAGATGGAGTAAGTGACTATAAATTTTACAAAAGCCTAATTCCCTAGAAAGATCTTGGGAATGACATGGAAAAAACATGTTAAATACGTTTTATACATGCTGGTCTAAAATGACCAAGTTTTAGGGTTTTTTGTCATTAAAAAACACTGCATTTGTACTTTTTTGACACTGCAGGGTTGAAGTGGGTTTGTGCAGCTAGGTTTTAGTAATGGAGGGGGCTACAGGGGTGGCTTCTGTGAGAAACTGCCAGAAGTTTCCCTCATGTCCAGCAGAGCCAATGCCAGATGGCTCCAAGACAGTTGTGCCCCTGGTTCAGGCTGGGCCTATAAGAAATGTCAGCAGTGCCTCTGTGCTAACAAGATGAAGGAGAAGGAGGAAAAGAAAAAAAAAATATTGCACGTATGTTATTGCAGCCAGAGAGGAACAGGGTGAGAACATGTAAGAGGAACAGCTCTGCAGACACCAAGGCCAGTGTAGAAGGAGGGGCAGGAGGTGCTCCAGGCACCAGAGCTGAGATTCCCCTGCAGCCCTTGGTGCAGCCCATGGTGAAGCAGCCGTGCTCCTTCAGCCCATGGAGGTCCTTGGAGATGCAGAGATCCACCTGCAGCCCATGGAAGAGACCCACACTGGAGCAGGAGGATACCTGAGAGGAGAGTGTGACGCCATGGAAGGCCTGTGGAGAGAGGAGCCCACGCTGGTGCACCCTGTCCTTGAAGAATTGCACCTAGTAAAAGAGTGACCCACACTTGCAGTAGTTTGGGAAGATGGACTCATATTTGAGAAGTTTAGGGAGAATTATCTCCTGTAGGAGGGACCCCAAGCTGGAACAGGGGAAAGACTCCTCTCCCTGAGCAGTGACAGAAACAACCTGTGATGAACTGACCATAACCCCCATTTCCCTGCACTGCTGGGGGACAAGATAGAGCTGGGAAGGGGGCAGGGGTGGCAGGAAGGTGTTCTTAAAGTCTTATTTTACTTGTCATTATCCTGCTCTGGTTTTGTTAGTAATAAATTCAATCAATATCCTTAATTCTAGTCTGGTGTTCCTGTGACATTATTTGGCGAGTGATCTCTCCCAGTCCTTATCTCAACTCATGAACCATTCATTATATTTTTTCTCCCCTGTCCAGCTGTGGAGGGGAGTGATAGGGAGGTTTTGGTGAGTGTCTGGCATTTAGCCAGGGTCAACACACTAAAAGGGGTTTTTTTCACCCTCAATGGCAGGGTTCCATTTTAATTATAAATTACCTCAAAAAGTTGTTTCTGACTTTTTCACTTGACTTTTAAATTATAAATTTTAAAAGACATTCAATGACTTTTAAATTATATTTTAGCTTGCTGCCTTTTATGTGTAATTTACCCACTTCAGGCCATCAGTTAAACAAAAATTTCATTAATGTTTGAATGAAATCAACTGATACCCTCAACTCATGTTCCAGTTGTCAAACAAAATTCCAGAAGGTTTAATGAGTCAGAAAGAATAGAATTTCCTAATTTGGAAACTATTGCAAAATCATCTCCAAAATTTAGAAATTAAACTTTTTATAATGGTGGATCCAATTTAGCTGTACAGGGTCAGTTATGAACAATATCTGCCTTTGAGATAAGATACTGACCATAATGCACATATACACTTAATAATTTATGGTATCTGTAAGGAAAAGGCTTCATCCTTGGATTGGTTCCCTCAGTACTTTCTTCTAACCATGCTGTTGTCAACACCTAAATACAGGCTTAGAGAATTTCAGGTCTAGATACATATATGTATCATATCTTTTTCACTATTTAGATCTTGAAGGCCATCTAGATATCAGAATTTCTTCCTGACTGATCCTTATCACAGTTGGATTCTTGTTAGTGAAGCAAGAATTTCTTTAAACTTCTAGTTTGAAATAGAAATTGTCTATTGACATTAACTTGATTAAAACATTACAGATGAAATAATATCTTAGGATGTTTCACTAAGATATTAGAATAAGGTATAATACTATTTATAAATAAATCACCAAAAGTATATCATGTCTGGAGGCTATAGTCATTCTACCTTATTAAAAATTTTAATCTATTGAGCCATATACTTAGTAATTAATTATTTAGTCTTTCTCTGACTTAAAAGAATCCATCCACTCTGATGTTTCTTTCACACCTATCTTTTTCTACTATTCTACCTTTCCAACATTTCTATAATAAGAACTATTTTTCATCAAAGTAGATTTCCACTCAAATATGATCTATTTTTGCATTTGAAGCCAGCACAATCATATGTGACAAGTAATCATCAGAGCTCACTTCTGCATACTTTCTAGTAATCATGCGTCTCCAGAGGCACTAAAATACTTGTCAACTATGCTACTAAATTGTGTCAAGTAATGTTAAAAACATCAAAGCTGGTTTTGTATCCCCCAAACTAATTCCTAAGAAACTCATTTTATGATCCTGTCTAATTATAGCTTAAAAATATACACAGAAATCTGCCATCTTTTCCTGTGGGATGCCTTCAGGACTTTGCAATGATCTTTCAATCTTAAAGCTGCTCCAATTTATATGAAGACAAAATGATTGAACAGATTTACTGTAAAATTAATACAAACACCTTTTTTTTTCTTTTTCACTATTTCAGAGCAACTTATAGATTCAGAATATAGAAGGACTATTGTTAACATACTAAAGTACTCTGACTCACAGGAAAGATCAAGATATATATTTCAGCATTTCTTCTACTGATAGATTTCAATTTTCTCTGACTTGCACAATTTTTCATAACTTCTCATTTTATCAGTTTCTTTCAATATCTTGTAACTGATTTGAAATTACAAAGGAGCTACTTCAAGCACAGTTGCATTACTGTCTCAGAAAATTGAACTGTTTTCTGGTTTTATTTTCAATTTGTTTTACCCCCAAAATAAAACAAGCACTCCCACTCTACCCTCTCTCCCCTCCCCACTGCCCCCCAATATCACAGTATCATAGAATGGCTTGGAAGGGATCTTGAAGGCCATCTAGTTCCAATGCTCCTGCCATGGGCAGGAACACTTTTCACTAGACTAGGTTGCTCAAAGCCCCATCCAGCCTGGCCTTGAACATTTCCAATGATAGGATATCCACAGCTTCTCTGTTCCAGTGCCTTACCACTCTCACAACAAAGAATGTCTTCCTAATACCTAAACCAAACCTACCCTCTTTCAGGTTAAAGCCATTGCCCTTTGTCCTGTCTCTATATGCTCACATAAAAAGGATGTTCCCATCTTTCTTGCAGACTCCCTTCAGGTAGTGAAAGACCACAGGTCATGAAGCATTCTCTTCTCCAGACTGCACAAACCCAATTCTCTTTGTCTTTATGGCAGAGGTGCTCAATCCCTCTAATGACGTTGGTGTCACTCCTCTGGACTCGTCCAACAGGTCAGCGTCCTTCTTGTGCTGGGCCCCCAGAGTACTCATGGGGTCAACACAACAGTGGAGAGGAGGTGCAGAATCCTCTTCCTCAACCTGATGGCTCTGTTGCTTTTGGTGCAGGAAGCAGTGCTTGGTGACTTCCAGTGTCTCCTCATTGCCCCTGCTGCGTGCATTCATGTGAAGGCACTTCAGCTGGGCTTTTGGCTCTGTTGCCTTCCTACAGGAACACACTTTAACTCATTTGAGATATTTCCTTGGTGTTTCTCTGTTGGCTTCTGTTACCTCAGAGGTCCCTGGCTCATCTCTGAAAGACTGCATATGTGTTCCAGTGTGGCCAGCACATCTCAGGGCCAGTGGCAGAGGGCCCTCACTAGCACTTGTCCTTCTAACCCTTCCACATCACCCCACAATTTGTCAGGGACAATCTCCTGGGGGTGGCTGAGTCCAGGTGGGGCTGGGAGCAGTCCCTGCTGGCTCCACCCATGTGAGTCAGAGCTGCCTCTGAGTCAAAACTGCACCACTTCCTGCATGGGAGGTGAGGTTGGGGTGGTTCTCTCTGCTCTGGCTCTGAGGTCTTGCTGGGAAGGAAAGCTCCCCTCAATGTAATCCTCAGCTCCAGAGCACTTCATCTTTGAAACATATACCTTATTACACACACATATATGTGTGTGTGTGTGTGTATATTTATATATATATGTATATACAATGTATTTCTTCAGAAGACAGGAGGGCTTTTAGGGCATTTTAAAAATTCTTATTTTTTTCAGGAAGGTATAGCATTATACAGAAATTAAGGGACATACCTGGGTTAGAGTATTAGTTCTATAAATAGATTTAGATGGATTTTCACACTCTCTCAGAAAGTGAATTCACAAATGGCCTGATCTAATTCCCAGTCAAATCAATAGCACCCTTTAGCAGGCTTTGAGACTAGTCTATTTAATCTTTCTGTATCTCAGTTACTCTGCTGTAAATGGAGGAAATCTCCTTTAATCACAGAAGTGAAGTGAGGATGAATGTTTAATAATTTATAAAGAGTCAAACAGTGCTCAGAGGTAGGCTATAAAAACAAGCTCCTTTCAATATTGATTACTGAAAATATTGCATAAGGTCCACCTCATTGAAGGTGTGTGCGTGCCCCAGCTGGGGAAAAAGGAACATTTCTCAGATGGTCCCTAAAATTCCTATCCTTCTTCTTTGATGGGGTTGGAAACTTAGATGCATTACAGGCGCTGCTTCAAAACAATGACTAAAGGGAAGTTATTTGGTGACATGGATCTCCTACTTTATGTCCAACCATCCTTTCTAGTTATCTGTATATACTAGAGACTTGAATCATGCTCCCAAGTGCACCCCCTGTTCAGCTAGAGCTCTGGCTCTATTGCCACACATAGGCACTGGATGGGAAGCAGAAAAGGCTTTGCCTATACTGATAAGTGCTGCCAGCAACTATCTAATCTCTCTCTGTAAATACTGTGTGGTTTCATTCATTATGCCTATTCAGTGTGGTTCCTTTTTTTTGATATCCTTTGATATGGCTGAGTATTTTCTGGATGAGTTTGAGCAGGCAGAGACCAAGCCAGCCCAGGCAGTGTGCCAGCAGTGAAATGGTGTTCTGGACTAAAGGACAGTGTTCAAGGATGTGCTTTGCTCCAAGCAAGTTTACCCACACAGCTGCCCCCAGACTGCCCTCAAAACAACAGAATGAGCAATTTCTGGTCTAAAACTGGGTATTAGAACTGCTTAAGCCATGGGAAGAAATTGATGTACAGTTCACAATTCTCACAAAGTTTTGTCTTGGGGCTCTTGATATGTTCATGTTACAGAACATATTGGGTACATCTCAGTGCTGACTTAGGTTTTTAATAAAGCTGCTAACACCACTCTTGATCTTATACAGGGTTCTACACTGGAATTTTTAATTGAATCATAGAGAGAAAAACAAACATGCTTTCTCATCCACTAGGGTAAAAGTAGATTAAGATAGTACAATCAAAAAAGCAATGTTTCACTAAGTAATCTACCATGACAGTTTAAATAAAACTGCTGTTCAAAAACAATTTCAATTATATTCAGATTTGCAGCTAACAGAGTAATTCAATATAGTACATCTCATTATAAAATATTAAGGCAAATTGATAATATCTTTGCCCTTTGATAGGAGATGCAATTCCATACTAAATTAGACTGCTTTCATGAAATCCAGGTATCCCACAAGACTTATGGGATTTAAGTCCTAGTTTAATACTTAAAACAGTTATGTATCTGTAGCTCTGTATCTTCATACATTTTTTGTCCTGGTTATCTCACTATTAGTTTTACTCCTCCTTTTTCAAGTACAATGATGATCCTAGTAGCCAGACTGAGAAATCTTCAAATACCACAATGCATCACTGAAAATACTAGAAGCTGATAAAGAACATTTTTTAAGTTTGGGATTTTTAAATTCAAGATAAACAAGGGTAAGGTGATAGCACTATATTTAAAAAAATGACTAATTAAGCTGACTGAACACAGGTACTAAGTTTGCAAAAATTATTTAATCATCATGTGATTAAATGACTGAGATTGTCATAATTATTCAATGTTACTTCCACTTACATGAAGAAAATAAAAACTTTTCAGACTGCAAGGTCAAGCTTTAAAAAAAAGACATTTATCTTGGGGGCTTTTGGTTAAAAATAAAACAAAATATTTCAGCATTAGTATTATTAGACATAAATTGGCAAATTACTGGTTTACAATCAAATTTTCTATCTAGAAGATGGTTTTTTCACATTTATCTAGACTTGAAAAAGTACCATTTCAGAAATAATAAACTGCTTGATTAGGTACATTTTTACAGCTTGAATTGCCAGAGTGAAAAATTGTTAGAAATTTTAATTACTTGCTTTATTGCTTCAATAGTCCACTATAATGTTTAGTGATATATTTCATTGATATATTGCCTTATTTCCTGAGTTCTAGAGCAGCTGGAGCCTGTATTGGTATCTGAAAATTAAGGCTTCTCCAGCAGAAGGGTCATTTAATTTAAAAATAACCATAATTTAATTAATATTATGTGGGTTCCTTTAAATAAGCAGCAAAGGTATCATCATTAGGGCTTTTTAGGGAATAAGTCCAATCCCAATAATTGTGAAGTTAATTTAAATGTGAAATGGAGATATCTGCATGCCAGGAAATGTTCTCTAGTAGTCTGTGCACAATAAGCTAGAATGGTATAAATTTGCATAAATCAAATTTGTGGATTTATAACATCAAAGATCCTAGCTCCATGTTAAAACCTGCTATTCTTCATAGTAACATACATAGAATAGTGATTCATGGGAATAAAGCTAGCACTGAAATTTCCATCCCTTTGTTGCAATCCTAAATTTTATCATAAATGACCAAGTCTTTCTCAGACAGAAAGAAAAAGGCAAATAATTCAATAACATATCCTAAACCAAACCCAAATTCATATCAACCTTTTCTGAAGCCTTAGGGATTACAAAAACCTTTATTTAGAGCTGAAGGGAAGGGATGCCATCCAGAGGGATCTTGCCATAGTTGAGAGTCACAAACGCAAATCTCACGGAGTTCAACAAAGCAAAGCTCGAAGTTCTGCACCCAGGGTGTGGCAATCCCAGACGCACCTACAGACTGGCAGAGAAGGGATTGAGAGCACCCCTGAAGACAAAGACTTGGGGGTGGTGGCTAATGAAAAATCTGAGATGAGCTGGCAGTGTGTGCTTGCAGCTCAGAAGGCCAGTTGTATCCTGGGCTGCATCAAAAGGAATGGGGCCAGCAGATTGAAGGAGGTGATTCTCCCACTCTACTCTGCTCTTCTTAGACCCCTCCTGAAGAACTGCGTCAAGCTCTGGTGTCCCCACCATAAGAGAAGCATGAAACTGTGTCAGCAAGTCCAGAGGAGAGTCATGAAGCTGATAAGAGAACTGGAGCACATCCCTCATGAAGACAGGCTGAGCAAGTTGGGGCTATTCAGCCTAGAGAAGAAAAGGTTGTGTGGAGTCCTCACAACAACCTTCCAATGCCTGAAGGGGCCTACATGGGAGCTGGAGAGGGACTCTATCAGAAGCTCTAGTAATAGGACAAGGAGTAGTGGGTACGAATTGATCTTTAAGGTTCATTCCAACCCCTTAACATTCTATGATTCTGTGATAAATCTCATCCTTGAAGACACCTATTCCTACAAAAGGATTGCACAGAACAGCCTCTTTATTCACAGACACTGAGTTTATAGAAAAAGCAGCAAACTCTTCTAACAGCCCAAGGATGCATCTTGAATTGAGATTTGCACCAAAATACTCTGATCTCAGTAATTCCTCTTTTACCTTCTGATTAGAGGGCTGACAATGCCCCGTTTTGGATTTTTTTCCCGTTACAAGTGGAGCTGATTTGGAAGACAAATGCATCAGTCTTAATATTGCTTTCATACAGGAGATTTTTCTCAGGTCTAGGATAGCATTATGTAATGAAAATCCTTGGTAACTCAAAGGGAAAGATGTTTTTTTGTGACAGACTTAGGCCTATTCTTCTTCCAATTCTTGAACATTTTTTACATGACATTAATGAATTTTCTATTCCATTTGTTTTGCTTGGTTCTGAAGGTCTTTCCTCAATAGAAAAGAACTCTTCTAGGAGCTCCTTTGTAAGAATAGGAAGAAGCCATATGCTTACAGTATGCTCAACCAGGAATACTAAGTATGGCTTAGAGGAACACTGTGTCAAGTCACATCTTAGATAACTGCATGCTTTTCATGACCAATGTTTTCATTACTGGTTATGGGAGTTCTGGTTTTATTCAAATTTTCTACTTTACAGAACACATCAGAAATAATGCAAGGAATCCAGACATAAATAAACTGTTGAATAATAACTAAACTATTCTGTCTGGAGACCTGCTTTGCTCACCCTAGATTAGAGCCTGTCTGTGACAAATGCATCAATTGTGGACAGTTAAAAAGTTAAGAGGATAGTTCAGAAAAAAGAAAAGCCAACAGGATATCACAAATACATTTTAACTCTTCTATGGATAAGCCTTTTTTCATCCCTCTAATCAAAGAGGTAGACTAACAGATTAGGTTATATCAGCCAATATCATATACATAGTACTTCTCTCCACTTGGTAATTTTGGTATGCATTACTAGTAAAAAATATGCTGTGGAGAACTTCTTTTATGTTTTTTCTTAACTATGATCTGCTCTGTACTGCTTTTATCTGATAAAATCAGACAACAGTTTAATAACCAGTTTAAATCTGGTTTAATATGAATTATTTTATGCCTGATAAAACTGTGGTAAATCAGAATTAATAAATAAACTTGTATTAATCTCCAGTGTAAGTATTGTTTCTTAAATTGTAAAATAATGTCCTCTGTCATGTAAACTAAGCCAATAAAATATATAATATGTTACTCTCAGTTTGATCCATTCTTAATTTGCAAACTCATGAATTAACATATACAGTTCTGTAGTCTTGTAAATTGCTTTTTGAAATTGGTTTTTGAAATAACCTGCTTTTTTTTCTGCCTCACATTACTGTACTGACTGAAAATTACTTGCATCATGAGATGACAAAGGAAACTTATGACATCTGACCATACTTGTCTTGTACTACTTCCTTCTTTTTGCACAGGTTTCATAATATAGATGCATCTTGCTGGCACCATTAACAGCTGTCTTCATTGGTACAGAAATTCTAGGATGTGTGGTAGGGTTAAATTACTCTCACTTAATAACCACTTTTAGGTTGTTTCTTTTTTTCACGTACACACACTTACTGGTCCCTTAATGCATCATTTAAGATCTCTGAACTGGCAATGCTCTGTTAATTTTCTTAATTCAGCCACTTAAAAAATTATAAATGTGAAAGCAGTCTGAAGTCACCAGCAGCTGAGGGAATAAGTGATGTCGTGTAGTTTCCATTATCTATGTTAATGTTTTCTCCACTGGTTTAATAGGAACACTTAGCTTATGCAACAGCTTGTAAAGGTTAACCACAATTACACCCACCAAAACCACAAAGTAGGGTGGTTTTTTTGCAATTTAGGATACTAGGTAGTTACATTATTTGAAGCCTGAGATAAAGGTGGAGCAGTTCTCTACTGAACTATCAAAAAATTCCATTTCCCCCAAGTTAGACATTAAACTTTTTTCTGTTTTAAACAAGTGATTCACTCACAGTCCCAGAAACTACTGTTTCATTTTCTTAATGTTTTTTGCTAGACTTTAATCCTTTTTCTTTTACAATTTTTATGGGAGATAATTCTGCCCTCTGTGTTATGTTCTTTACAATTTTCTCAATAATTATGAAGAAATAATGAATTTTATGGAGTTAATGGCATATGTAAGTTTTGACCATTCAGCTAAAAGTATTTTGGATCAAAGAAATGGTGAAATAATAATAAAATAATTTTAAAATAATGTAAGGACATATTATCAACTTCATTTGCACCCAGTATGTAAAGAACATTTCATTTGCATACTTTTCAACAATGCCTGATGTAGTTTTATAGATCACCGACATGAAAATATGAGTGTTTGTAGCAGATATCTTTCTATTTCCCCTGCTGATACATTGTCAGCTTTACAGCGCAACGTTTGCCCCTGTGCAGCATAAAAACAAAATCTTTCTTCTCAACAGGAGTTGATGCCATACAGCAAAAATGGAACACGTATTCCTGGACACAGCTGAGATTGATTTATGAAGGAAACCAAGCAGGGCTGTGTCAGGAATATCTCCACATTCACGCACACACATGCAGGTATGCACACACATATTCTGTAGTAGGGCACTGGAAGACATTTTTACAAGTAGATTGTGTTTTCAGTCCCAATACACTCATGGGCCTTGGCTGTAGAGACCTATATGTTAGTGCCTGAGTGACTGCTCTGTAAGCTGAGCATGTACTCTGATGTCAGCATGCACTGCCTTTAGTTATGTCCTGTACCAGCTCATTCTTAAGGAGAATGGAAACACCTCTTCTTAAGGAGACATGTAGTGTCCAAAGGGAAACTCCATGCACCACATGGAAAGTTCTACATAGTATTGTACAGGTAAAACATTGATAGCTTTGCTCACTTGGAAAAATATTTTAAAAAGTGAGAAACAGTGAGGCTGACCACCTTCATCAAGATGGGAACTCTGAGCAGCATGCCATAGTCACAAAACAGGTTCTCACAAAACCCAGCAGTGCAATAGGCACCATTCCCAGCATTGGGTGGGACATCAGATTGCTGTGATATTTTCTATAATTTCTATCTTTACACAATAAAATAGATAAACCTGAGTTTTTCTAATTGAGAACACAAAAGAACTGGTACTGACTGGGAATTAACAGCCCTGGCACAATTTCAGTGGGTTGGCATAAAGAAGCCTGAGGAAACACGGTCCATGCTCAGTGTCAAACTTCCCAGCAGCTCAGTCCTGGCATGGAATCTCTGCCTATTTGCATTTTTCCCCATACACTGTCTTCGAGGAGTGGGAGGGTTGATGCACACGTCATCAGTCAAGTTGGACAATGGTGATATCACATTGCACCTTTCCAGCAGTCTCAGGTAGTGTTGTTCTTACACCACTTGTCCAGGGTCCCTGCCATGGCTCATGCCACTCAGTTCATTGTTATGTTGTCCTGTATGCTGCATCTTATGCTGTTTGGTCATAACTCATGGTCAAGGCAAGGCTGTGATGTTCTTGTGATAATCACGTGGACGTCCTTTTCTATTAATTTTTAAGTCTTCTTTGCAAAGCCTAAAAAAATACTTGGAAGTAACTTGCTTTCATCATCATCAAGTAATCTTTTTAATAAATGACTGTTCACTTGGCAATGAAAGCAAGTCAACACAACGTCTGGTGACTGTCAGTCAGGTTTGATTGCAGCACCAATTTGATCAAATTGCTGTTGATGAGTGTCTCCAGTTTAAGTCACTTTCAATGCCTGTTTCCAGTTTTAGAAAACCATTTGGATGAGTGAAGGAATATGAACAGTAAAAGTAAACAAGAAGATGATTAGATGTGGGACAGATTTTATTCTCCTGCTATAGATACACTGATATATCTTTTTAAGAACTTGTAGTAGAGAGCAGATTGACAGCTTTATTGGTTTTATGTTGGATTACTTAAGTGATATTTCTGACAACAAGAAATGAAAAAAGAAGTTAAACAATTCATCCATTTTCAAGAACTCGTTAAATACACTTGCAAAGCTGATCTTCCCAAATCAAAATAAAAAAAATAGTATTGTCTATCAGTCACAAGAACTTTGTCTACAAAATAAAACAAATCATCAGCTGAAAAACTGACAGCTGAACAAATAAGCACTGTAACAAAATCAACAATTTTATTTATATACTTGTAAAAGTTTGCTATTGTGTGGGCTGAAGAGATTTTTCTTTCTTAGAACCCAAATCTACTTAAAAAACCCCCAATGCACAAAATAAACAAAACACACACACCCATCAACAAACCCTTAAGTTTGTCTAGCCTACAAATTCAGCCCTAATTCTACACTTATATAAGGAAAAAAAGTCAGAGAAGTTATGGCTTCAAATACTGAAGCAATTTTCCAGCCTATGGATGCTTAATGTCTGTCCACCTCATTTGCCCTTCACTCTTCCCCTCCTCTTATTACAATAGCCCTGATTACTGTTTGACACCAATCAGGGCAAGAAATGCTTCTGGACTGCTGGCAGCATGGCAGGGACACCAGGGGACCTCTCTGATGCTGAGGTCTAATAGCTGAGATTCCCCTGCAGGGGGAATCTCTCCCTTCTGTGGGGGGGCATCAATAAGTGTATCTTTGCTCCTTGCCATCAATTGACACTAAAGCTTCAGCTATATTTCCCTTTGAGACTTGTATGTCTTTCAAAACTTAAGACTTTTGAAAATGAATCACAAGTTTTTAGGCATAGACATGGTTACAGATTAACTACTTGACTTTGAGTGGATTATTTTTGCATTATTTTGTTTTTCATTTTCATTGAAATACTAGTGTAATGTTATAATATTAAGTATCAGTCACCAAATTCTATCATCAAAGAATTTGAGACAGAAATTAAATCTTCAGACTGTCTAACAGTTTGGAATTATAGCAAAAGGATCAAAGAATTTCTTCTCTCCCTAAGAACATTCAGCATAATTTAACAACTAAATATTGAAAGTTTGTTTGTCATGTTTCATTGGAAACCATTGATAATGATGGAACAGCATAGATGTTTTATTCACCATTGAGTAAAATTGCAGTTAAAAACCACCAAAACAAGTTTCTTTCATTTGTAAAACTTTTGGCAATTACTTATGTAAGTAAGAAAGACTCTTTCTTACTTATAATATAACCTCTAACAGATTCTATGCTACAGTTAGTATTATTATTTCAGGTCCATTAGTGCTAAGTTTAATTTTTAAATGTCTCTCAGGGCAGCTAAAATAATAGCAAAAAATTGAAGACACACACCACTAATGAAGTCTATTTCATAATCTCAGAATTCTGTTCTTGCCCTATTTTGACAAAAAGTAATTACTTTCTATATTTTACCTAAAGGCTAAACTGCTAATATAAGAAAAAAGAGCAGAGAATATAAACATTGAATTAAATGTGCAGAATAGGTAAGAATACAGTGACATAATGGCTAATAGTAAGCCTCTAAGTGCTAACTGAAACTATTCATATACCTACCAAAAAGAAGTTAAGACTAGAATTGTTTGCTAGATTTCCAGTAAACACTATTTTTAAGACAGAGAAAATGTACACACGCACACATACACACATGTATGTACTTGTATGCTCACTTTTATTTTCATCAGAGTGAATTATTCATGTCACTAATAATGACTGTAGTTTTAGAACAAAGCAGGCTTGAGTTCTGGCTAGTAATGTATATATTTTTTTCATAACAGGTGTTACAGTCTGATATAAAATTTCCTATGCTGAATTTTATCAATATAATTTTGAGAGAGTTTTTTTTAACTGTAACTACAAGAAGATGTTTATTTCTCTTCTGTTTTTCCTCCTTAGCTCAAAAGCAATTCCAAGGTTTTGCAGTTTTTAAGAGGGGTGGTTTTTAGGATGGACCACAATAATCAGCAATCTCTAATCCAAACTGTATTTGCTAAGACTAATAGATATAAGATTTGATACTTGATGTTTATTTTCCGATTTCTGCTCTGTGGCATGCACAAAACAGCCCCTCTGGTCTGGAGTAGAACATCAGCACAGACCAGAGGGGCAAGACTCCCACCCAGGGTCAATGTGTCAAGCCCAGGCTGATGGTTGGGCTCCTGCTGCAAACAGGATTATCCACTATGTGCTCATCTTTCCCCACGAAGCCAGACACACCTGTATGTCTACTCCTGTGCTCCTGCATTTCAACTGCTTTATAGTTCTTTTATTTATATTTTCTCGCTGGCTTAAATCACCACTGGCATCTCCCAATCACCATCACCAGATTTCTGTAACCCCCTCAAATGTGTTAAAAAAGTCTGCAATTGTTTTGTTTGTTTTTCCTTTTGCAGCCCATTCCAGGTTAATCTAGTCATTTAGAGATGGGAAGATCCAGTTGAAGGGTCTCATTATTTTGGGTTCTTCTTTCAGATAGGCTTCATTGTCTGAAATTAATACTGAAAGTTGTTATATTCTGCACAGTTTGTGGAGACTCCAGAATGTATTAGTTAGATGAGAAGCATGTGATATGAAACCACTATCAGACAATCCTTTATCTGCTCAATGAGGTCAAATTTTTGTTCAAGGTGACAAAAATACTCCAAAGAAGCTGTGAGTTCAACTGATTTAATTAAGCAAATATTAAAACCCTTTTATAAAATTAATTCCAAGCTGGGTCTATGTGCTGAGCTTGAAATCAATTTTTCATCATCTAGAGCTATCCTGGATAAATAGGGTCTGAATCTATCTGTGTTGCTTCCACAGCATTCCCAGGGATCAGATTACATTTTGAATCATGGTTCATGAGGATATTTAGCATTTTTACTAATAAAAAGATTTAGACATCCTCTAAGGGAAACAAGTCCCTCAACAATGTGGATAGAATACTAGCCATTGATAGACAGGTCAATTCCTTTACTGCATTTAAAATATGGTTTCATCATTGCATAATATCTAGTAGGATATTCCAAAATAAGAGCAGAAAGAAATCAGAAGCCATTTTAATGTGCTCTTATATAACTCTGGCAAATCAAAACATTATTTTTGATCATGGTTTACTGCCATCAGGTATCCCACTTCTTACTTAGCAACATTAAACTATATACTGAATTAACAAAAAACCTTACCACAAACCTGGTCAAACAGCTCAATATCTTTCCATTTCTGATGTCTGTGTTGAAGAACCAAGTCTGTCATTCATACATTAGAGAGGAAAATGAAATAAAAATTCTTACAGTGAAACATAGCTATGCATCTATTCAAATTTTTTTCACACTTCTACTTTTATCTCTGCTTGTGTCTTCTCTGAAGAAGGCTACAAAATGTAGACATCATGAATGAAATTCTAGGAAAAAAAAATATTGAAGGAAAATATGTCCATTCATAGATGGGAGAAAGCAAAGAAACAGAATTTTCTGAATTTAATTATGGAGTAATTTTGGCATAAGTAAAATAGTTCAATTACAAAAACTGAAAAATTTAGAGGCACACTATGTTGATATCTGATAACCTGGAAATCTGTGAAGGCCATAAATATATTCCTGTTCTTAGGATTTTTTTGGTTTTGTGTGGTTTTTTTTGTTTCTTTGTTTGTTTGTTTTTGTATGAGTGCATCATACTTAAGTGAATCTTCCAAATTGAAGTGGACATATATGCAAGAAGTACAAATTTACTTCAACTCTATTTCCTGAAAGGTTAGCTTGAAAGAAATGGGGTTTCACACATTGAGTTAAGGACAGGTCTCCTTGAATTTGCAATCATGTGAAGGGAAAAACATCTTCCAGATTTCCAGAGTCAGGAAATGGATAGAGAACTCATGGCAATTAGTAACAAACAGTTCTGCAGTCACAGTATTTCAGACAACATTGCTAATTAGTATGGTAAAAATATCAATAAAAGTACCATATTATAAAAAATGGGTTATAGAAAAGAAACACAGCATTAAATAGAAATACTTTTACAGATTGTTATGTAACCTAGTGTTAGGAAGTATTATTAATTTTTTTTTACCTTTTCAGAACTAGATTCCTATGAAGATTATAGATTTTAAGCACACTGGTAATTCTGAAGTTACATCAATGTTGAGAAAATGAAGTCTTATACCTTCATATTGTGGTTGCAATTCCATAATTAACCATTTACAAAAAATATGTGAATTAAGATGATAAAGATGTAGGAATGAAACAAAACAGACTTCTAACAAATTTTTAAATCCTGGAATCTGGGTACAACATTTTCAGATCTCTCAAGAGACTGGACTTCAGTTTTCAAATGACATCTGAACTTTAGTTCCTCACCAAAGAAATTTTAAGAAAAGCTGAAAGAAAGAAAACTTCTCTAAAACCAAATGCTAATTAAGCATAGTTATAAATTATTTTGACTAACAAGCTCAAAGATCATCTGAGAAATGGCTCTAATTAGATCTTTAGTATCTCAACAAAAATCTGTAAATAAGTGTATTAAATCAGAAAAGCTAGTAAAATATATTACACTTGGGAAGGAGTGTATGTCATCATGAATGAAGATCAGGCAATATTCATGCAAAATTCAGATGTTTCTGAAATATTTAGGGATGTAGCTACAGGGTAGGCTAAGGGTGAAGTTTTTAATTGGATGAACAACAAAAAAAATCCAGTATGAATTTTATTAGTAGCCATAGGATTTTCTGCTATTTGACATTTTAAACTTTATAATTTTTCCTTCCCTTACAGAAACAGTGGTTATAGTTTTCTCTAAAAGCAAGCAATAAGTAGACAGAAAGCCAAATAATTCTTCTCTACCAACTCTTTATGTGGACATTGGTGACTGTTTCAAGCTTTGCATTTCAACAGTTCTGGAGAAAGTAAGCACACTTCTTTAAGGGCAGCCTTTAAATTTCCTTGACCTTAAGTGATGTGGCATTAAATCAAGTTACACTGAGGAAACATCGCTGACCATTCTGACAACTGATTTCTCACTTGTGATGGATGAAGACATCTATACAGTAATTCTTTTAGATTTACAGCTGTTGTTAAGAACAGTAACCATGGTCTTCTTGGATCTGAACAGTCCTATATGAAGGGAAGGGATTGCCCAAGTGAGCTGCTCATATTTTAATTTTTTGCCCTTTGAGGATCACAAAACTGTTATTTATCATTTCCAGAGACCTTTTGTCTGAATAAGGGCCACAGAAGTTTATGATGAGTGAGTGTTAGGAAAACTTGTAAATGTTACTGGAAAAAATTGTTGAGAAAATGTAATATTAGCAAGTCAATGTAAGGGGTGAAAATAGTTTTCAAAGCAATTGATTTTCAGTAGATTTGATGAAATAGAGATGGATCAAAAATTTAACTTTCTTAAACATCAGAAATGTTTCTAACCTCTGTAAAATGGAATCAATATAAGCTTCTTTATTCCTGCAGACACTTTAATTTTTAACCAGGTTGTATTAATTATTCCTGCCTTAAAAATGTCTGTAGCTGAAGACATGTCTGTTACCAAGCAGTTAGTATAGACATAAATATCAGTGCCTCCTTTTCGAATACACTAGAGTTGGTTAATTGAAGTATAGTACTTGTCCTTTTGATTTTCACTATACTCCTTGGAAATTATGTAATTTTCTGCATTTTCCCAAGATGAAAGCTACTTTAAATTACACAGCATTGATACTAATCCATCAAACATTGGTTTATTGGTTTATTTATTTATTCAAAATAAATAATAAAAAGAAGAATTTGCATGGTCAGTTCTATGACTTGATAAAATTAACCACTGAGATTAGCTCAATTGCTTTGAGCATGGTGCTAATAATTCCAAGATTGCAGATTTGATCACTGGATGCATTCATTTAAGTGTTGGACTGGATGATCCTTCTGAGTGGCTTCCAGCTCTGAATATTCTGTGTTTCTGTCAATATTAGTCACTATGAATTTCCAGGAGAATGCTTAGAACTCACTACTTTCTGTATAATTTGAGACTGGATTACTCAGCCTTCACATCAATTCTCCCAGGATTCTCTTCAAGCAAGAGCAGACAAAAGGGACAAACCTTTTTCTCAGAAAGATTTTTGGAAATATCCAAACCCATTTTGGATTAATCTAATTTTCAAAACGTTAGAGGAGCAGATATTTAACATTTTAGCTGTATTTAGGTACCTCAGAATGTAGAATCATATATTATCAAGTTCTGGCTACTAAATTCATGGTTTATGTTTAAAAATTTTTGTGTTATATTTTCAGGTTTTGTTAAATGACCTTAGCAAACATTAAGAAATGTGGTTTTTACCCTCCCAGGATCCTTTTCAAAAGAAATTGTTCCCTATCTGACTTGCTCATCATGGGCTATTCAGATCAGTTTTGAGTTTTCAAATCTTCAAATTTTATTGGAATTTTTGCTAGTGGGCAAAGTACATCTCATGTACTGATATTTACTGCTATCCTGCATTATTTCTGTATTATTTAAGCAAGAGACTAGCACACTATTCCTTTGCCCATTGTAATTATCCACAACCCAGGAGATTCTTTTTTTACTTTCAGGAAAGAAATTAGATGAAACAATATTGATTAAGTGAGAAAGTAAAAATAGAATTAGTCTTTCAGCACAATTCCTTCCATAAAAAACTGTTTCAATGGAAGGATTTAGCACCCGAACAAGGATATCTTATGTCCCTGGAATCAGCACTAACTGCTATTAGCTACATGGCTTTCATAAAACTGTATCATGCATTTGATCTTCCTTCCACAAAATTGGATTCTAAGTGTTTTACAGCATATCAAGAATTTTTATTACATTCATAGTTTTAATACAATTTTTTGCAATTAAATATAGAAGTAGTAAAGTTAAATGTAGAGGTATTTTATCTGTTTTTGCTGTCTTGTGCTATTTGTAAAAATCAATTTCTTGCTCTTATTTAAAGCAATATCTATAGATTCTACATGTATGCATTTATGCAGGTTTAAGCAGATCAAGTATATATGTCCAGAAAAGTACAATTTTCTAGACTTTTTCCAAATATTTTTGCCTTTATTCATCAGCACTGACTGCTTCTTGTTGTCTTTGACCTTTTGTCCTCTACTTCACCCTCTATTCTATTGCCATCAAATAGGATTTTATGAAAGAAGCAAGTTAAAAGTCTCTTCAGTTTATGTTTTTGCTATAATGCTGATACTTCCAATACCCTTGATCTGTTGTCACTGAGCACTATGCTCTGTAGCAATTTAGATAAACATTACAGAATTATATATTTTAATGTATTTCATTCACTCCTCAAGGTAACAATGAAGTGAGGTAATGCCATTTCTGGCTTGTGCTTATAACTCACTAAATTGCTTACACTCCTTACATCATGTTAGTGCAAGAGTTTTTCTATGCATTCATGTGGGTAATTCTATTTTTCTTGTGATACATTTTTATAGAAGTTAATTTCATTTTAAAATGAGGAGATAGTTCCAGTTCCTAGTGCTGCAAACTTCGGAGGAAGTGCAAAAAGAGAGGCTTGCATATGGACTTGCCTACCTTCTCTGAGTACTTTGTCCAATACTGGCCAGGCTTGAACTTGTTTTAGTCCCCTAATTATCCATTTTGCCTTCACAATAATTTGTATGCTTTCCTGAAGATACCTGACTGGAAAGGTTTCTGGCAGATAAATTCAATCACAACCTTGGAATAACTTGAATTAAAGATCACATTTCTGAATAAGTATGATGGCTCTGAGGCTGGAAGACTGGGCTAATTCAGGGAAGAATGCCATTTCCATTTCTTGCTAATAAATACTTAATAAGAACTTGTTAACAGGTAACCTTATCTTTTTCCTACTTAAAATACTGTGGGCTTTACAAAACTTTGGAGAATCATGCTCAGAATATTTCGGGGCAATACATACCTGTTATAGCTGTCATACAGTGGGACTGCTGCAGTTCTGGAAGAAAACTGGGAGTTTACCAGCATTTGTAAGGATCTTGTCAGAGTATACAATTTTGTGTTAATTTTATCCATTAAATGTTGTTATGTTTTGTTTTGGGAATTTTTGTCAAAATATCCAGTTATAGCTGGCATTAATAAATCAGATGACCAAAGGGGGGGGAAAAAACCCAATAACAACAAACCAACTAAAACAGCTACTTTGAGGAATAACAAACTTTGTAGCCATGTAAAAAAAAAAGTCAAGATGTTCTTATTCCATTTACTAAAGTGGCTCATCACCATCTCTCTGCTGAGAGATATAGCATTTGACTGCCATAACCCCAGGAACAGAGATAATGCTTTGTAGTTTGGGGGTTGAGAGAATCCTTCACCTGATCTCATCTGCAGGTTACCCCAAAATTTAATCTCTCGACGTTTTATACTAATGGGCCTTTCTGCTGATGTTACCCAATCTAAGGAGCTTTGCAACCCACAGTCTCCTCAGCAAATTGCTTTGCTTCCACAACAACCCAGTGGCCAAACTGTATGAAATGTATATGTATATGTATATATTTCTTTCAGACTGTACCACAAGAAAAAACAACATTTGCTGTTTGATGCTGAGAGAAAAATAAAAACGTGTCATTAAGTACAGGGGAAAAAAGGGAAGCATCACTGTTTGAAGGACTGAAGAGAAGCAATAGATAGGACCATACTGATCCAACTATTTTGATTTAAGGGCATGATTTTTTTACCCAGTTAGTAAAATAGACATTAGTAAAGTAACCTCATATACTGTCCTGATCTAACCATGTGCAGATGATCTGACAATATTGATTTGAACCTTGACAAAGATGACCTTAAGGAGCTTTTCAACCCAAATCTATGCAGGGAGAATCTTGGGAAAACTCTTGGGAATTGTGAAGGGCTCAGAGTCATTGTAATGCAAAGAGTATTTAGATATTGGCATCCAGCCAGTCATGCAAACCTCATTTTGATACGAGTTTTAAAATGTAAACAAATGTCCCTTACAATTAAAATAATGATGTATGAGGAATATTAATTATTCATGAGTAGTAACTGATAAGCAGTATCTATGTAATTTAGCAGAAGTGATTTGTTTAACTATAAAATCAATTGAAGCAGGTGTAAGACAGTTGAAAGATTTTAGCATTCTCTTTTAATTTGCCCTCTCTCCTTTTACTCCATTTTTCTCTGGTGATTTTCAACTGATAAAAAAAATGCCACTGAGATATAAATGTAAAGAAAATTAATTTGTGAGCATTCAGTTTCAACTAGATCTTATTTTTTAAATAGTAAATCCTGCTTGCTTTAAATAGGCAAATACATGCAAAATCTTGTATTTGGATGGTGTGTGTGACTTTTTTTTTTTTTTAATGTTCCTTATCTTCTCAAAGGTCTGGGCTGCAAGACCTTTATTCAAACAAATGTAAAGTTTGCAGGCATAAAACCTATGGTTTTGAGCCATGAGCATGACATAATTTCTTTTAGACTTGCCAGGAATACAAACTTTTTATTCAAATCTGTTTGCAGCTTTCATTTCAGAGAATCCTTTGAGAACTTCAGGGAGATGAACAAAACCACATGTTTAGATTAGGATTAAAAGCTATCCTGAAAGTTAAGATAAACTTTAAAGGGTTCTAATTCTGTCATAGTTCCTGCTTTTTTTTTGTAGCTTTTCTTAGCTCACTTTTCTGTTGCCATTTCTAAACTTTAAACCTGGAAACTTTTATTTATTAGAACTGAGCGTGTTGAAGTGTCTTCCAATTACTGTGGAATGTTGTTGAAACAGCTGAAACATTGTATCTTTTCAAGTCTCTTTAGCAAATATGAAGAGAAGGCCAAGCAGGGGACAAAGCAGATCTGACCCTCAAAAGACATTGTTCACAGAACTCTGCTTTCTGAACAAAAATGTCCATTACAGGTTAATCAGTTCTGTAACAGAAAAGAGCACTTTGAAAGAATCACTGGCTGACTAAGTAGTTTTGTCCAGTTATTTTCAGCTACAAAGGAAACTGAAAAAGCTCAGAGCATGCAGTTATTCAGGAAATTTTTCGGAAGCAATACTGAATTTAGTCCTTTCCACCATTTCTCTTTCACCATTTTCTTTATAATTCTTTAGTATAGCAATTTCTTCCTAATAATCTAGTTGAATTTTTATTGAATAAATAGAGTAATAGTTTATTTAAAAATGTCTATAAAGAGTGATTTCTGAGATATTTTTCAGCTTTGAGGGGGAAGCCTTGACTAGTATTCCCAGATTATTCAATCAGACATGCATTATTCCTGTAGCACACGTTTTCATGAACAGTTCTTTGATAGGAGTAAAAAAACAGAGAGATTTTGGTGAAAGAACTCTGAATTTTTCTTTGCCTTCTGGTACTGCATTTGTTTTACCTTTTCTCTTGGCTGTGGAAAATATCATCACATACAGTTTTTTGCTGCTCAACAGCTGTTCTCCATTCTCTCCTAAGGAAGTTGATATAATCCTTTTGATCTTTGGCAAGGAAACTCACATTTATATTTGGAATGGTAAAAAAGGAAGTGCCTGAGCCTAAAAGAAACAAAATGTAGTGAACATCACATTACTGGAAAGTTGTCACTGTAACAATATTTCCAGTGATTACTTATTCATATTCCTAATGTTTTCATTGTGATCTCAAAAAAGATGTTTTTAAAAGAACCAGTAAAGAAAGCCTAAGAATATGGAAGATGTGACTGACTCAACAACAGCTGTCAAAAAATGTAGGATGTAGAAATCTAAAATGGTAGCAAATGGTTTTTCTGTATGTAATGGCAAGTGAATATCTCTCTATTCCATTACTTTTGGTGCTTAATATAAAACATGATGAAGTGTCCAAAGGAATGAGGGTTCTCCAGAGGTGATAAAGAAAGCCTTGAAGACTATCCTGGATAGTCTTCAGCTGTCTAACTAGGAATAACTGTGATTTGGTCAGATAAATCTCAGACTTATGTTACAGATTTACTGAGAATCAAGACTATTAACTGGTTAGTGAAGAACAGAGAAGAGTATCAGGATTCTTTTATTTTCCTGATATAACAATGTGAATGGGAATTTTGAGTCCACACAAAATGAAATATTACAGCAGACTGGACATTTTGGTGTTTCAGAAGATATTGTTTCACTTCAAGTGAATGAGCTGTCTGAACCAGACTGTTATACTGCTTTTAAATATAAAAAAATATTGAGCAACTGTAGTAAATATTTTCAGATTTGCTATTTAGGCAATGACAACTTGATAACCTCTTCTTTTTTTATCTTCTGTCTTCTAAGGCTAGACTGATCATAATGGTAAGCCTTAAAGGAAGTACAGAGTATTTCTAAGGAAAATGGGATCCATTAAGAAACATCTCCTATCTCCATTCTACATTCACATTGGCCTTTAATTTAAATTCTTAAATATTAATAAAAATACAGTGTGTTCACAGCTCAGGACTTTTTCTAAAAATTCCATTGTTTAAAATTCATGTTTTTATGTGGATATTTATACGTGCCACTTAATATTTAAAGACAGAATTATGTAAAGGACTAGACTGGCTGTGTCCACTAACACTTTTGAACACTTGGAGCATGCCAACCAATGGATTGAAAAACAGTTTAAATTGATTTGGCTTTTCAACCAAATTCCACACTTATTAAAAATAATAACTTCAGAACTATTTGGTAAATAGAAATTAGGCCTTTCAAAACAAGGGACGGAAAATAGATGGCCAGCTTTTTATATTTTATATTACCAGAGAGAGAAAGAGAGAGAGAAAAAATGGTCCAGTAAGTGGACTATTTATATTATAATTAAACAATAAGTTCTAATATATGGTTTTACAGCTAAAATATATTGTCTCTGCATTTTTAAATTATTGATGGATCTTAGCTTTCCTTATAACACAAAAGTTTGCTTTGTTTTGCAGCAGAATTTAAAATACAAAGTTTCCACTGAGCATTTTTACATTTTTACATTTTATACATTTCTAAAAGATTACTCACTACTCTTCTGTGGCTTTCTCTTAACTCTTAGAATTTATTTGAAGTAATTCAGTAGTGTGAACATAGTCTGACATCCTGTTTCAAATGACACTCTGTCTATTGCACTAAGCATTCTTAGGATGATATAAATATTATCCAGGAAGATTGAAGAGGAAAGAAATGATGAAGAAAGCAAAACAGTAGAGCTACAGAGGTTGCAATGTTTTCAAGGACTGATAGTAACAGTACTTAGTTTTGGTTTGCTGTTGTTTGGGGTTTTTTTTCTGTAAAATATCTTTCTTCATAAGCAAAAGTGAAGATAAATGAGAAAAGAGACCTTTTCTATGTTGTTCCTAAACTCAATGTTATTCAAGTAGCGTATTTTCTCTTACTGCCTTTGTTTTGTCTTGGACTATCTTCATCTTGGAAGCTCAACAGACTGTGACTGCACTGCCTCTAGAGCTGTGTCTAGCTTTTCTCTCAGCAACCCATAAAAGGATCAATTATATCCTTGTGTTTGAGGTTTCAATCCCATCTTTTACCTTTTTTTTTTTTAATTAAGCACTTATGTGGAAGGATCCCAAATGATGTGTAGATGTGTTTTCCATGTTTTATGCTGTCCTTGCTCACAATTAGCTCAACAATTACCCTGTCCTTCCCTCTTCCAAGATCTCTGATGGTCAGAATTACTTTAGACATTATTCAGACTTTAGGGATTTCTTACAGATTTTTCAGTAAAGAACTATTTGGCAGCACATATAAATGGTACTGATGTTTCTGTAGAGAGGTGACTTATTTTAGCTTTCATCATCCCAGCAATGTTTGAGGCTTTGTAGAAATGTCTATTATTTCTATCTCCTCTATGCTGTGCAGAGCTGGGAATATTTCTGCTCTGGATGTCTCATCTCATTTTAAATGCATTCCCCAACAGTACATGAGGGATATTTGTAGGATGTATTTATGAAAGCAGCATTTAGAGTTTAAAAACTATTTACTTTCATATATATTTCCACTCTTGGAGTCTACACGATTTTTAAAATCAGGACAAATAGAAAAAAAATAATCTTACAAATTAAACATGTAAGAAAATGCAGTAGGAGAGAAAGGAAAGTTATAGTATTTCATCAGAAGTCAAGTGGCTGAATAAAAACTGATCCTTTTCCAGTGGCTGCTCCCTAAGTTCCTTTGAATATTATTGTACAAATTCTCAACAACTTGGAAATGTCAGAACTCTCCTCAAGCCAAAAGTTTTATCTCTCTAAAGATCTCTCCTTATCTGTTTTTGTACAAAACCTCCTGTGCCTTGTGAGACTTTTCTCATTTACTTTAATAGATTTTGAGCATTCTTGTTCATTGCATATATATCTCCAACAGAGCTCCCCAGAGATGATCATCATTTCTTAAAGGTGAGATTCTGCCACCTGTTATCACTTAGAGGAGATGAGCTTTGGGAATCTTTAGATGAGAGCTATCCATGATTTTAAACTGAGTATATCCACTGCTGTAGTGCAGTTTAGATGAAGTTTGTTTTTTACTAGTGGAAAGAATTACTTAGCCTGTTGCCAGAGTAATGAGGAAGTAAAAAAGAAACACTAAATCAAGAAAAGCCCAAAATCTAAAAACCTCACAGCCCTAAAGCCCAAAATTCTTTCAGGAATTTTCACATCTAAATTGTTACTGCCCTTTAAGAAAGGAGTCATTACTGGAGCTTTCCATTGTCTGATATGAACCAGATCTGAAACTGTTATCTCTCCCCTGGTTAACAGACAGGAGTACAGATTTCAACCACTCTGCAGAATGGTTGGAAGTGGGCCAATTTTAGACATTTCCAGAAACAGTTTTCTAAGTAGTACCAGTTCTGGATAAGAACAAGTTTTTAAGTTGAGCTTTCTGTGAAGAAGAAGAAAATATGCTTAAGGTCTGAGTAACCCGAAAAGAAATTAAAAGTTGGGTCGTTAGAATGAAATAATTTCCTATAAATACGCTTGGAAATGCAAAATATCTAGATCAAAGAACAAGCTCTGAGCTAAAGCATATTCTGTAACCCCAAAATATCTGTGGGCACAGACAATTAAAGTAATTTATTTGTATATTTTTGGCAAAAATGCTCTGTCAATCTCAGTAAGACCTCAGAAATTACATTTGAAGACTGTGTTTTCATCACATTTTTTGCTTTAGTGTATCATTTTAGTGACTGAAATAAATTAGAAAGTTATTTGTATATTATTCTTCAATATCAGATGGAGCACAGCTTCTAACAAATATAATATTTCTTTTCATGTTCAAATGTAGATGCCAAATCTAGCTTTATGTGATTTGACACCTGCCTTCTGCAAGGCTGTTCTTCAGGGCAGCACAAAGCCCTTCTAAGAAATAAAATCCCTAAGATAGATTTAATTGAAAATTATCAAGTTGTTTGTTCCTTAATAAATCAGATATTTATTAAGTGAGAATAAATTAAAATATTTGCATCAATTTAAATACCTATGTTCCACTAACAGACAGATCTGAATTACTAATGATTCACCAAGGGGAAATTTGTTATTAGTGATAAGAGGATCACTTTTCAATAATCTTTTAAATTATTCAGAAAAACAATACTCTGAGCATTTTAATATATAACATGGATTTGCAAAAGCATTTATCTGAACTATTTTTCTCAAGTGAATAGAAAATATTCTAAGCAACAAGCAGAAAAGCATTATTGGATACACATATAAATACAAGTCTAATCAAACACAAAACTAGATTAATAAACTTACAATTTTACACAAGAGGAGTTTTGCTTTTCAGAACATTCATCTTCAACATCTGATGGAAATAAACATGCATTTTTCCACATTTTGGAATTACCTCATTATAATGAACAGTAAGTGCAGAGACTTTATGTCATAAAACTTTTTGTTATTACACTTCAAATAGGACTTATTTCCCTCATTAAACCTGGTTTCAAACCAGATGAAAGAGTATGATAGCTATAAAAAAACTTAATGTGCCTATCCAGTGAAAAATATTAGTTGGGGAATGTCATGAATAAATATAGACATGTTTATAGAAGAAGGCAAAAATTATATTTTCATTCTGTAAAAAGTGTCAGATATTCAGATGTAATAATGCTCCACAGTAAATTGGGAGCTTATACTGAACCTGAAGCTGAATTAAAAAAAAATAGCTAAATTTTAGTCACAACTGACTAAGTGCAAATACAGCATTTCTGCACATTGGTGTTAAAAGAGCATCCATTTTCTCCCTTCTCCCCTGAAGTTTTGATTTTTAAAACCTCAGAAGAAATAATTTAAGTTTTATGAGAATGTTGTGATATATATAGTACAGTAAAAGCAGAACATATCCTCTTCGTTCTTCAACCAGAACTGAATAGAAAGCAAAACATCTGAATAAAAGAAAATGTATACTTTTTTATTGTGTCATGACCAGAATAACCTGAATACTAACCTAAACCATTATCAAACATGTAAATGTTCCTTTTAGCCTATATTCCTGTGAAATTAGATTTTTGCAATGGTAAATGTTGGTAAATACACCATCAGCCTTTGCCTCTGCCACCTCTCCTCCCCAGATCAGCCTGCCTTTAGACGTCGTTGCCGTCAGATCAAGTGGGTCAAAAGCAGGAGATGCATGATCTCCTGCTGGGCTTTGGTTCCACATCCCATCACCTCAGCCCACAGGCTGTTAAAACACCCAATATCTCTTCTTCTCCTCCTTTCCCTCACTAGGAAGGAAAAACTTTGTCACAATTTTAGAGATACCAAGGACAAGTACCATGGATTACCTAAACAGATTTGTTGTCTGGCCTTCCATTTGAAGTTAGATCCAAGAACAGGCTGAAACTCATTTTATCTGGAAAAGTTGGTGAAATAAGCTGTGCAGAGGTTTGGATTCCTCAGGGGGTCTGTGCAAGGAATCTGAAAACCAGCTGTTCAGTATAAGTAGAAACTAAAAATAATAGAGCCTTAACACCCTTTTGCTAACATTTAATTTGCAGTATATTATAAGGATCACTTTCTTTAATTGGAAGCTTAACAAAAGACTTTGTAATAACTTGCTGCTGCCAAATAATATCCAGATTGCTGGTCAAGTAAGTGCAACTCTGGAAAATTAAGAGATGACTTTAGAGCATTCTTTAGATTCTTCATGTGTTTGTGTTCATAAATTCTGGGTTACTGATGATCACAAATACTCACTGCAGTTCAAATGAACTACATTATTTAGTTTTTATACCAAAGGGATGGATTAGCTACAAGCCAAATGATAATTTACATAGCTAAAACTATTTAAAAGGATATAAATTATTTGAATAATCTCCAAAAACAAGACAGTGGAAAATAAAGTTCAAATCCTTTACTCAAGTGTAGTGCTGTCAAGTTACAGTGCCTCATGGGGTGGTATTTTTAATGTATGATATTTTCAATTTTAATCTGTGGTGATATGCTGTGGTTTTAGAATATTATTCTTAATTTGTATAAGAATACTCTCTAGATCTCTACTCATGGTAATGTCATCCTTTCCCTGTAGGATATGCTGTAAGGGAGAGATCTTTTCCAGGGCTGATGGCTTTCTTCAAGAGTCTCTTTGGTTTGAGTTCTCACCAGAAATGTTTTCTCTAAATTCCAAAATATCACCTTCTCTCTGACTTCAGGAAACTTAGGGAGAATCATCCTTTTCAAGTACATAAATATTTGTGGTGTACATTTCTATCACAAGCTTCCCCCTTTTTTTTTTTTTTTTTAGTATAAAATGGAAGTAAAAATGAAAGAATAAGAACACATCTTAAGTTGTTTGGAAGTATTTTGATGTACTCAGTCCTTGTTGTTGTTGTTGCTGTTGTTTTTTTTAATGCAAATATTTGTTAAATGGACTGGAAAACAAATCACTTTTCCTACAATTTTGAAGACTAAATTTATTTTGATATCAGTCTCATTAATAAGTACAACTGTATATAAAATTAGAATCAGTTTTCCCTGTTCTCTTAAGGTTGTGCTGTTTGACTGAAGCTGTTAGCTAGAACACAATTTCCACTGGGTAGATAAATAAGTAATAAAATTTGTGTATCTGAGTCAGTTCTGTTTATTGACAGTGAATTGATATTCTCTCCTCCAGTACTCTCACCTCTCTCTCTGTCTTATTGGCAGTTTTCTCTTCCCTCCAGGTCTCCATTTCATGTATTCTGTCAGCTGGTCGATATAAAGCTACAGTTGATTCACAGGAATACATTCACTTTTAGGATCTGATGGATTGACCCTGTGAGTCAAACTCCCAAACTCCATTTAGCTCACTTCCCTCTCACTAGTGATGGAGAGAAAAATAGAAAGAAAGTTGAAATTCGTGATCAAGCCAATAACAATTTCATAATAAAAGCAAAAGCTGTGCTTGCAGGCAAAACAGAAATTAATTCAGTTCTGCCCATCAGCAGGCAGAAATACAACCAGTGGAAAATTGGGCTTTCAAATGCATGGCAGTTGCTTGGTAAGATAAATGCTATAACCATGGATTTCCCCTCTTCAATCTTCTTTCCCTGAATTTTTATTGTTGAGTGAAACATCATATGATATTGCACATCCCTTTTGTCAGCTGCCTTGACCTTGCTCACTTCCAGTCTCTTGGCCACCTCCACTTTACTGCCTTTGGGACCCAGTGGGCGGGAGAGAAGAGAAGGTCTTGACACTGTGCAAGCACTGCTCATCAGTAGCCAAAATATTGCTGTGTGTTATCAGCCCTGGTTTAGCCACACATTGAAAGCAAAGCATCATACAGGCTAACCTGAAGAAATTGAACTTAAAACATCCAAACTCAGTAGACAAAAATACAATGAGCAATTGTATTTCATAAGACATTGAGGCTGTCTTATGAAATAGATGAGAGGTTGAACTACAATTGACTGTCTAACTAAAGACACCGATTTGGATTTTTATCTCATGTCCTATCAGATCTGGTTTTCCTAATATTCATAGAATTTAAAATCTTGAGACATTTTGTTCCTTGTCTGAAACTACTGAATGGACAGACTAGTTTCTAGATAGGGAAGAAAAGAATGAAGTCAAGTCAGCCCAATAGGGAAAATCTCACTTTCTATGATGCCAGACAGCCCTTATATATCTTCTGCCAGGATTACACTACATAACCACTTAACGAGACAGTAAAAAAAAAAAATTACTATGAGATAAAGCTTAGTGATAACACAAAATCAAAAAGAAAACAAAACAAAAAAACCACAAACATGAGCAATATACAGCAGAGTGCTACAGACATTCCAGTGCTCTACTTTTCTGCTTTTATTAGAACACCAGAGACTTGCCCAATATTGTTCACCTCCGTAGTCTCTGACACCATGCTACATGAGCTAATACTCAAGTTCTTTCTCTCTCCTGAAACAAAGGACATGTTACTCTTCTAATGCCTAGGAATGCAGCACAATAGCTGTAGAAAGAACCTTCTGGGTTATTCAGCCCTATTCTTCTGATATTTCAAGCACAACATAATAAAAGAAGAAGCTCTTTGCTCAAATTGTCTAGAAGGTGGCTATCATAAAATAAATCATATAAAACATTGTCAGGACATTCCTGTTTATTTCTACTGGCTAAAAGACAGTCAAAAGTTCAAGATTTAGTTGCTCAGGCATATAGATACTTAAAATTAGGTAAAACTAATGTACTTTAGATGCTGAGTGTGGAAGGGCCCAAAAAACAATGACACCTTAAAGCAACACCAACACTACCCCAAAACCTCAATACCGTAAATAAATAAAAAAATATATATATAGCAGAAGACCACAAAATCCCACATCTCCAATGAGCTACAGAAAGGGGAAAGATCAAGGTTAAACTAGGTCAATTATTTATTATTATATTTACAATTATATTTATAATTGTTTTATTTAAACTCTTGCTTAAACTAAATCTTTCTAACAATCAAGAATAAACCAAGGACAACTTACCAGTCTTTGACTAGCCAATCTTGAAAAAAAGGCATAGTGACTCCAGACTGGAGAATCAATTTAATCCACAGTGTAAACAGGCAGCTGGTTCAGGCAGTGAACTCTGCCTATTGTAATAAAACACATGTGGCTTGCAAAAAAAAAAAAAAAAATCTCAGAAATACCAACAAAAATCCCAACACCATTCCACTGTATTTTCAAACTGCGCAGAGGCAGTAAACTACAATTTTACAAAGTATTCTTGTCTCTGGGAATTTTTATCCAATGCTTCTACAGGCTTAACAAACTGCATTTTAAAGCAATTTGTATTCTGTACCTCATCCAGAGAGTCAGGTGATCATTTCAGAAGTTCACTTGCCAAATGATCTGAAACTTTACATAATATGCAGTCTAAACTTATTCATAGTCATTTATCATGCACTAATATTATTCTCAAAATTAAAGGATTTTTTCTTTTTTTTTTATATATCCCCTCTCAATGTAGCTATAAAAAGTCTTTATATCCCCTCTTAACCTTCCCCAGTTAGGCTAGGCAAACAAAGCTCTTCTTAATCTTTTTTATTTAAGGTAAATATTCCATTACTTTATTCATATCTCTTCTCTAAATCTGATCCAATTTAAATTAATCACTCCTGAGAGAAACGATTAGAGATGTACACAATGTTCCAGATGAGGCCTTGCTGATACCTTGTGTAGTGTTATTTACATTCCACTTTCACTTAGAAGAGTGTGTCATCCAGTGCATTTTACAACAGCAGTAGCCTTGTTTCAAGGCTACATCATTCTGGCAGTTCATACTCAACACCAACAAATATCACTAGATATTTTACCCATTTCCTCACATCAGATTGACAATGTTCCTTTGTAGAAAGTTTTTATTCTTAATTCTTGAAAAGATATGCTTGAATTTTGTGGTGTTAAATTGCCTTACATTTGTGCAATTCCTTTCCTTAAAATGAACAGATCCTCTTGATGCCTACTCAAAGCCTTGTAGTTTGTTTCTCAGTTTTATAACTAGTTTTCATTTCAATGTCATTGTCCCAGGGTTAGTCTGATAAACCAAAACAGTTTATCTGTTCAGTTCCAACACTGATGCTTGAGAGGTGACTGTGCTGATTTTCCTTCAGCCTGTCTTACTATTTGAGTATAGCTGGGGATATTGTCCCTTCTACAAACTTCTTTCAAACCCTGTTTTAATCACTGCAATCACAATGTTTAATACTACTTTTTCTTCAATAAATCTTATCAAACATTTATCTTAAGTTTGAGTAGAGTAGCTTTACTTTATTATCCTCTCTATGAAGTCAGTTATCTAAAAAGATGTTGTTAGTCTGGCACAATTTGTATGAGATAAAATCATGTTGTACTGTAAATTCAATTTGCCTTTCTGACCTGGATTAGTTCTTGTTCAGAATCTGCTCTAATGCTTTGCATAGCATTATAATAAAATTCTCTGCTTGGATCATGAGCTTTCCCCAATGTTTTTTATCTTTATACTACATTTGTTCTCCACAGTTACTACCAGCAGATTTACAGTTTACTTTTCAATGGCTTCTACTAGATTTGCAAAACCATATCCTAATTCGTTCAGTTGACTTGAACATGTTATCAAAGCCTAAACGTTTCACACTTAGAAATAACAATTTGGCTTCAAACTTCCATACCAGAATTTGTCTTGGTCTTAACATTTGAAGCAGATAATGTATCTTGCCATAACAATGTTGCTCGAATAAAAAATAAAAATCAAAACCAAAACTAGCAACAAAAAGCCAAAACCCAAACAATACAAACTTAAAACAAAATCCATTGATGATAGAATTAATTAAAAATTGTGGCCATTTCTAGAACTTCTTTACTGGTTTCTAATTCCAAGTATAGAGAAGCTTCCTTATATAGTTTCTCCTCTTTGCCTATGAAAAGAATAATGGATAAAGATTAGTATGCTAAAAAAAACCAGTTTATGTTTTAGTTTCTGATACCAGAGTCAGGCCTTTAAAATATTTACTCTTAATGTTTTCAAACTCTGAAATATCATCATTCTCCTAATGAATCCCTTTTCCCTATTCTTTTTGTCTCTGTTCTTCTTAATGAATCCCTTTTACACTTCTTTTTAATCTCTTATTAATCTTTTTAATCTCCTTATCCTTCTTCACATGATTATTCATATTGAAAATCTCTTTTATTTAGTATTTAGTTTTCCTCTTTGAATATATGCTCTAATTGTGTTGATACATTTTACTCCAAAGTAGAGTTCCTCCAGGTCCAGTGGAATTCTTCATTCTGAGGATGGGGAGACCCTGGAAAAGGTTTCCCAGTGACATTGTGGATGCCCATTCCCCTGGCAGTGCTCAAGGCTGGGTTGGGTGGGGCTCTGGGCAACCTGGTCTATGAAAGGTGTCCCTCCCCACAGCAGGGAGGGCTGGAACCCGATGAACTCTAAGGTTCCTTCAAACCCAAACCATTCTCTGAATTCAAATAATAAATTTTCCCAAAATAAGTAGCCTAATTAATTTATTTCCTGATCATGTAAAAGCTTGAGGTTTTAAAATCCCAAGAATTATTTATATATTTATTTTTGTTTATCTTGCAGATTGGCTTCAGCTGAGCTCCCGCCGCTTCTCACAGGAGAGCCACCACTATCCTAGTGGCATTCCGGGAACTCAATCTAGTTTATTCAAATCCTCATTCTTCCACTAATGGAAGTCCAAGACTGGATCCAATAGTCCAGGTGTGGTCTAACAAATGAAACTATTCAATGTGATTAATGAATTCAACTTTGCTAAGTATTAATTCTTGGTACCCAAATAAAGTACCCTTTTCCTTCTTGAAGGTATTGTTGACACTTAATTCAGTGCGAAACACAGAATTATAATTTTTTTTATAAACATATTTTTCATTGTTTTAAATTATGGTTCTTCCATTTTGAGGGGGGAAAATATCAAAACAACTTCCTAATAACTATACATGGAAAGTTGAACTCTTCAATGAAAAATCAGGCATGGCTAGAAACTCCCACACCAATTACAGTGAATTTGAGAGAAAATAGGAAAACAAGTTTTTCTGAAGCATTCCATATGAATGTATAATGATGAATCCAAAATTTCAGCAAGCATTTGGCAGGTAAATCAATTTGGTCTCTGTCATGAATATTTGTTTCAAAATTAAAAATTTTGGTGATCTTATTCATAATGTCGAAGAACTGTTTTTGTCTTTTTAACCTGAGAATGGAAGTTCAAGTGAATTTGAATTATTTTGAGGAAGAATGATGCAGTATTTGGAAAACAGATATTATGCACAGGACTTGAAGCAGTTGTAAGATAAAATTCCATGTATAAAATCTACTTCTCAAAAATTCAAGAAAAGAATCGATTAATCTCTTTTCATTGTACACCGTTCAGACTTAATTGTTTGTAATCCTAAGCAGCAAATTTTATGTGAATGCTGTACTTTATTGGGGTGGTATCTCTCTATTGATTTGGCACTTGCCTGCAGATTAGGGCTCTTTATTCTGTGCACATTGATTTGTTTAGAAATAGGTAGGATACTTAAAACAAATAATAAACTGTAGGGTTGGATTTAATATCTAGTCTGGAAGTTATTGCTATTTTTTTTGAATTGCAGAACCTAATCACTTTGCATAGTCACCCAGGATACACAAAAACCCCAACATATGTGGTCCTTCCTCAGTTTAAAAAAGAACCTGTTTATAGGGCAAAATTTGTATCAAATGGAAGGCTAACACTGCAAAAATTTAGGAAACATAAAAGTAGTAATTCAGCAATACAGATATAATAGGTTAAATACCCACTCTGACATTTTTTAGGGCAGTCCAGTGCCTCAATTTCTAGAGATCTTGGTGTTGCCATCCTTGAAATAAGGTTTTTAAACCTTATTATTCCTCTCCTTTCTGTTTGTGCTCCAGTTTACATTCCAAAGTAAAAAAAATTCCTAGAATAAAAAATGGATGCCCATCTCCTTTGTCCTCTTCACACACCCATATGTCTCCATTTACTACTGAGATTCTTTATTCAATACTATTTTAACATGGTTAATATTGATGCTTTTCCTGGATTAATAAGCTTGCTCTTGATTTTTATGACCATTTCAATCTCTGGTCTCTCCAGTTTCATTGTGTTTTCTGTTGCAATGTGCCATGTAAAGCCTTCATTACAGTTCATTCACTTTTTGCAATATTCTATATTTTCAGTGTAAAACTTCCATAAGTTCCATCAAACAATTCAGATCTGAAATTTTCCTTTGATCATTTCATGTCATACACATGACAAGGCCATATTATTTCTGAAATATGAGCTTACATTTTAACCCAGAATTGTTTGCACATAATCTGGCTACACAAGCAGATAGTTTCCTGAACAGGCAACTCAAAAAATGTGTATAATTAATGTCCCCCCACTCAGAGGACATTAATTATATTTTTAGTTTTTCATAGTTGCATAATTATTTTATAATCTCAAACTCTGCATGAACTTTTAAAAGAGGGACTGAAAAAAAGACAAAAATACAAAGCCCTAAATTGTGCAATATCTGCAATACCAGTAGCTATTAATTTTGTTTTTTCTACCAGTTTGTTAGGACAGAATAGGAGATTTATTAGCCCCCAAACAATGTTTGCAAGTCCCTTCAAGGCCATGATAAGACACAAAGGAATTTTGAGTGCTTTTATGTTTCAGGTAGTAGTCATACAATCACATACATATATCTATATATAAAATATATTGGTCTGCTTTCTTTTCTAGTTAAAGTTGCCATTAAAAACCTGTGTAATTTTCTTAGAAATGTAAATTATGAACTCATTACAGTATTTTAAATACTCAGTATTCAAGAAAGGCTTTTGTTTTGCATGATCACTTTTCTCATTTTACCTTAGCTGCTAAGGGTTTTTTGAAAGAAAGCTTCCTGTTTGAAAGTCTTTCAGATGGTAATAAAGATGGTAATAACTTCTCTTTTTGTGAAAATTTTAAAATGGTATAGTAGAAAAGGTCTGGAAGGTCATCTGGTTCCTGCCCTGAGGCAGAATCGGTTATACCCAATGGTTAACTGAGAAGGTCAGAAGTCGATTTTACTGCAGTCCTTCCTTCTGAAGGGACGTCAGATCTTCCCTTCACTCAAGATTGAACAAGCCAAATTGCACAAAAGGCTAGGGAGGAAAACAGCATGCACAACAGGCAGTCTTGGCTGTTCCTTAAAGACCCTGCAAACTTGTAAGGATTGGGTGATTTATGAGATTGCTTTTGTTCTTTCCCTGTGGCTCACAGCATCACTGTGATAAAGACAGTCTTCATTCACTAAACCGACTTTCTTTATCAAAAGACAAAAGCAAAAAAGGCAGAGATAGAGAAGAAGAAAACTAAGATAAAAAAAGAAAGCAGGTAAAAATGTTTGTAACATTATGCAACCAATTTTTTTACTACAGATTATGTCCAAGATCTTGCCAAAGACAGTGAAGACAGAACTATGGTATGAATAATGCACCTTTGCTTTCATTCAGAATGTTTGATGCTAAAGATCAAACAACTGAGATGGCTGAGTGAATGGAGATTGAAAGGACAGGTTTGTTGTCAGGTTTGCCCATGAAGACACTGTTAAAACTTCATGAAAGAGGAATAGATGAGAAAGCTCAGCTGCTCAGTACTTTATTGAAAGTGCATTCTGGGGAAATTTTTAACATATTACTTCAGGTGCATTGGTTTTGATTCCCTCATTCTCTCATTTATACTTTTTTTTTTCTTAGCCCTTTTTTATTTGATGAGTTTTTAAATTGTTCTTATTGACATTAATTCATTCTTTTTCTTTGACTCATATAATTTCTTTTGATATGTAAAATTAAGTTTTTGTTACTGTGGGTTTTGTAAATTTCATATATAAAATACCTGTGTGAAACAGATAGTCACCTCTTTTGACCAGCTGGTTCTATGCATCATGTCTGATGCACCTCAGGATGGAGTTTGCCCACTTGGCTGCCAGGGCACATCACTGGCTCCTGCTGTGCCTGGTGTCATCCAGCAATCCCAGATTCCTTTCTGCAGGGCTGGTCTCCAGCCACTCCTCTCCCTTTGTATACTTGTACCTGCATAATTACATCCCAGATCCAGGATCCAGTATTTGGACTTGTTAAATTTCATCCCATTAATCATAGCTCAATGTCCCAATCTATCTAGATCTCTCAGCAAGGCATCTTATCCCTTGAGAGAGCCAACAGTGCTCCCAGTTTGGTATCAGCAGATTTACTAACAGTGCATTCAACTCCTGCATCTGGATCATTCCTAAATGCATTAAACAGAACTGGTCCCAGAGCTGATCCCTGAGGAACATCACTGGTGACGAGACAAAAGTCAGATGTGACTCCATTCTCTATAACACTTTGAGCTCTGCCATTTGGCCAGTTCTCACCCAGAACACTATGTACCTGCTCATCTCACGGCTGGTTAACTTGTCCTGGAGGATATAGTATGGAACAGCATAAAAACCTTACTAAAATTCAGAAAAATTATATCCACTTCCTTCTCTTTACCCACCAGGCAGATAACCTTAATGTAGAAGGACAGCAAATTACTTATACAGGATTCCCCCTCTGTGAACACATGGTAATTGTGCCTGATGTTTGCATTATTCTTTAAATGCCTTTCAATACTGCTTCTCAAAGCCAAGGGAAATTACAAGGAAAATTTGCTAGAAGGAAAAATGCATATAGAAAAACATTTGAATGTAAAAGGGGAACACTTGAAGAAGAAAGACAGGATTACAGAATTCAGGAGTACATTTCAACTAAACATTAATTTATGTTCATTTTGAGATCAAAGCAGCAACTAAGAGTTCAAATCAAATGGTCTAAAGGGAAACAAATATCAGTCATGTAGTAAACAAAAATTGTTGACAGTCATAGGACTTCCATTACCTCTTTAACTATAATAGGTATACAAATATTTTACTACTGGTAATAGCATGTTATTTCTATCCTTTTCCATGCCCTCTTAAAACAGGAAGAGCATGAACAGAGAAAACATGAACATGAAATTAGTGCATGCACTGGTATGATATCAGAGCTATGGAAAACTCTCAGAAGTGATGAAAGTGATGTCCTAGCCTGCTTAGAACAACTCTAGAAATATTTTTCATCCTTTTAACTCATTTTAAATGGTAACATAATTGCATGTCTTCCTTTCTCAAGTTACAGCATTAAGATTCTACCCACCCTGAGTTCCACAAGGTGACACACATCAGGTGGGTTTTCTACACTTCTCCATCATGTAATCTAATGCAAGAATTTATCATCAGTGTATGATCAGAGGTATAAGTCAATACCCCGATTTTGCACAAAAAAAACCCAACAAAAATTCTCCCACAAGTTGCAAATCATTCACTAAATCAGTGAAAAAGCTAAAAAGATTCACTAATTAATTTTTTTAAATTAGTTTTTTCAAAAATCGTTCATGATAGAATCCCTAAGAAAACTCTGATCCACTGGTGTTAGCAGAAGACAGAAAACTGTGTCAGTACTCAGAAAAAGTAAAGAAGGATGACTAGGTAGAAGCTGACTAGTTTGACTTAAATCCTGAGGGAGATACAGGAAAATTCTTAGTGGATTAGATTACTAAAAAATTGAAAAAAGAGTGTAATTTGAATGGTATTTTTATGGCTCTTGTAAAACACAACTGATTTTAATATATAAGAAGGTTAAAAATAGGTCACTAAAAAGATATAATAAACTGAAAATTTTAGAACAAATTCAATATTATATCTACATTATATTCTGGTTAAGATTTAATGTAAATATCAATTAATAATATGTTCAAAAAGTTTGAAAATCTGTTACTGGACAGCTCAAACAATACCCTACCAGTATATAAGGCCTTACTAATATTGACCTTGTACCTGATAATGCTCAGTGGTTGTATCAATTATCTAGACATCAGCCTACTCTGTGATGATGTTTTCAGATAAAGTAAATTGTATTGGAAAGCTAAATAAAGGCAAAGGACAGCCAAAAGACATCCTCCATCAGAAAGATCAGGAAAGCTTTCTGATTGCCCAGTGGATCAAAAATGCACGTGGGTATACAGTTAACTTTTCAAATTCTCAGTGAACTAACACATTCTAAATAAAGAAACACATGGACAAAATTCATATGCTTTACACAGACATCTTTCCCAAGCTCCTACGTATATAACAAAATGTGTTTGAAAATACAGCAAAATAAAAAATATATTTCCAAGGAAATATGAGTGATGATCCATGGCAAAACATAGCAGTGATCACACATATTAAACAACCTTTGTAATTAAAAGTCATCTAACCCAGTCGTTGAATCAGGGAAAAGGATATGAAGCAAGTAAGACTACTGAGGTGATTTCCCTCTTCACAAGTTTTGATGAAAGTGAACCTGGAACAAACATGCAAAACCAGGGCCTGCATTTCTGGCCTTCATTTATTATAGCTGAAATATCAGACAATGTTTAGAAAACACTGAAGCCACAGCACTACTGTAACCTGCTTCATAAGGTATGAAAAAAAGGCTCTCCTAAGTATACTGGAGATGCTTATAAAATGTTAATATGATCCACATAAATACTTCAAGCTTCCATACTGCCTGGTTGCATGACTGCTGATCCTAGTGGGCTGCTATTGGTACCTAGAGAGGCTGATTTGGAACAGAGACTAGACAGAGTTAAAGGAATAAAGAAGGTATTTTTTAAAAGGTGTCAAAAAGGTACACCTTTAGTAGTACAAGAGCCTGGCCAGGGCNCAAAAGGGTACACCTTTAGGGCTCTGCCCAAGATGGACCCAAGATGGATGACCGGTCATGAGTTTTCAGACTTGTATAAGTTTTGATCCATATACACATTGGGGTTAATTGTCCAATTACAGCTCCAGGTTATGAAGTCACATCCTCTTGGTTTGCCCTCTTCAATTCACCATTGTTTATACTTTTGGGTCTGAGGCTGGAACAGCTGCCCTTGGTTCTCAAGCTGGAAAAGAATTGTTTTGTCTAACTACCCTGTGAAGAGAACTTGATAACACTTAATATGGAGTTCAGAGTTACACACCAAGGCACTAGAGAATCTGAAAATTGTGAAAGCTAAAACTTAAGGCATCCCTATAATTGATACTAATAATATAAACTAAAAAAATGAACTAATAATACAAACTAAAATATGAACCAATAATATAAAATTGTTCATTCCTAAAAGGATATAGAAATATATATCTTTGAGTAGTTTCCTTCTGCATGAGTTATTTTCCATAGAAAGGAGTGCTGCAGATGGTCATAGGCAATCCAACATTAGCATTCTTGCATCATCCTTGCAACATGATGTTACACATGAAGAGACAACAGTCCAGCTGGGGGGCACAAGAGCACATGCAAAAGTATAGTCAAGTCACAATATCACTTCAAACTGGTGCATCTAAATTACTAAGTATCATGCTGATAAAATTGGACATGTATACAGTAAAAAGGAAAGGATAAAGTATTACCATATTATCAGGGATAAAACTGCAATGGATAACATGACTTTGATAAAACACAAAATTACCATTTTATAGTTTATTATTTAATGCTGATAATATATTTATATAATGGATTAATTAAAAAATAGCATCCTCTACCTTGTGTGCTATCAGATTATTAATAAATGAATAATAATTCTTATTGTTGAAGCCATATCTATTGCCATAAAAGTGTCTTAGATATTGCATGTTTTTTGAAATAACAATGATGTGGCAATAGAAGAGAGAAAATATTTGTCTATGTTAATTACAGTTAAAGACATTCATAACAAAGTCATAGGAGAACAGGGGTCAGCCATTATGCAAAGTCAGGCAGAGTTTATCGAGTGACCTCTGCTATGTTGATCATTTGTCCTTTACATGAGATCAAACAGCTTCATACTTTTTAACTATTATCTTTATCCCAGATTTTTAGGTGAGCAAGGGCTCTCTCTGTGAAATGCCAGCTGCCTCGATATGTAAAGGAGTCTATGGCCTAGAGTCTTAAGAGTTCAAAATGATGAGGCTAAGGTGTTTTCCCATAGTGTTGCGTTCAGGTGCTCAGCCTCACCAGGTAAGTGAAATCTTTTGTCGTATTCTGTACACGCAGAGCAGACACGAACAAAACAGCTCAAAGAACTGTGCTACACAAAGTCCTTTAAGCCTTTTTTCAGAAAGCAGCTCCCATTTCTTCAGGGTTGGCTGTCACATGCCAGCTGGAACACAAAGTGCCTGGTGTACCAGAGGGGGGAATATGGAACCTTTTTTCTTTAGTAACCTGAGTACTCACATAGAAGGGAGTCTGTGGTGCATTAGTATGACAGAAGCCAAAAGTTTAGCTACAATGCTTGAGCAGACTCAGCACATATATTCCTGTTAGCTGAGAATGGAATCTGCATTTGTCATAGAATCCAGACATGATTAAATTTCATACTTTTTAAGTATTCATTCAGAGCAGGTAAGAAACTTGACCTTTATCAATCAGAATAGTTCAGGGATACACAGAGTGCTTCTATCAATCTAAGCAGATGAAAAAGCTAAGGGAAGTATAAGGGCAAGAACGTAACAGCCCAGCCCGCAATGTTTTTATCCCAGGGAAGGTTCTTAAGTCTATTGGAGACATGCTGAGCTACAATCAGGCACATCATGAGCAGAAAACTTGTAACCCATGAAATGTGATAAATGTTCCTGTCTCTTATGTCATAGTAAGCCATGATATATTACCATCAAGATATTCCTAACCATTATCAAACATGTCTTGCCTCACACAGAAAAAAAAAATAAATTGCAAGTTACAAGAAACAAAAATCCCACCAACTGTTAGTCTTCTTGCCCAAATGTGAACTAGTCGTCCCACCCAAGACATAATTGCTCGAGTTGTAGGAGCAATCTGATTGTGAAATAGACATTGTTTACAGAAGGCAGAACAAATGAAGAGTGAAGATTAATAGTGAATGAATGAAGATTAATAATGAAAAGGAAAAGGAGAAAAAGGAAAACAAAAAGGAAAGAGATCATTAAAATATCATGGTTTTCCCAACAATATGGTGATTCCAATTTCTCATTCAGAATTTGATGGTGGCATAAGGTGCCAAGTCAGACATTACTGTTCTGGAGTAGGAAAAATTAACACAGAGCTGATGGACACACTCTTCAGCTGGATTGAAGCACAGAGCAAACTAATGGCAAGTTAACTGTACTTTTTATTAAATCTCATAGAGGACAGGAGTAAATATAATTTTCATCATCATGTGCATTGAGAAAAGGGAATACAAATTTAGAGTGAGATGAACATCATTCCAGTAATGATTCCCTAATTTATCCTGGAGATTTTTTCTTGAAGTGTCCTGTAGGAAGAATTTCTAGTTTAAATAATGAATTCTACAATGGAAATAAGGTGTTTCAAGATCGTGTGTGTTGCACTGACTTCCAATTTGTAGTACAATTTAGTCTGTATCTTCTTTAAAGGAGTTAATATAGCTTAACAGATTCATACTCCTGATAGAATCAAAAAATTTAAATATATTGAAAATGGCTTTTGAAATTATTTACACTTTTTGGAGGGCTTCTTATCTCATTTTGACTGTTATGTAATCTATGCTTCTTGGCATAGAAATTGAAAGATCTTTTCATTTTTAAATAAAGCATTTTCCATGCAAAAAATAATTGGTTGATTTAAATAAAAGGACGGGGAAGAGAAAGATACTGCATGTTAAACAATTTGAAAAATAAATTAATTAATCAAAAGATAAAAATGCTTATAGATTTCAAAGAAAGAAAAAAATCAAAGGCAATGTAATTTCCCTAATTTCCCAGCAAATCATTGTTTCACACGTATTTTCTAAGAACTGCAGATTTGATGCTAGTCACAGTGGATTAAAATCTGTAGTTTATGCAGTACAGGGAACACTGGATTTCATAAGTTTCTCCCTCTAACCAAAAGTCTGTGTGTGGAAAGATAGATTTCAAACTGAACATATTAATACTTCCAGACAGAACAATAAACATGTGGCCATGGTTATTATATCAGGCAAGGCCAGATCACCTTTACTATTTATTTTGTGAAATGGGATTTTAAGAAAATTCCTTTATGAAACATTGTAATGCTGAAATGTGTGCTGTAAAATGCAAGTCCTAAAGTTTCAAAGACCATGAATATGCACATGAACAGATCTAGGCTTGTTGGAGAGAAAAATTTGTCAAATTTCCATTACATTATTTTGATTTTACTTACAGAAAACTGCAAGTCTTGTACATTTACAGTTGAAATACTGAATTAGGTCTTTGTATTAAAAATGTTCAAACAGCAACAGAATTTTTTTTAAGAAAGTGCTGATTTATCCTGCAAGTCTAAAAAAGCTCTCTAGAGACAGCAATGAAAGACAGATAATCAAATATGACAAAGGAAGAATTTTTGTAATTTCTGTAGTAAGATATTTCCTATTTTCCCTGTTGCAAGTTCTGAGATACTGTACCAGTAGGGAAGACAAAGAGGAAGACTTCCACAAGTTTAAAATAAACATAACAGCTTATTTTCTTTTTGGAAAGTGATTTACAATCTGCAGTTAACATGACCCTGATTCAGAAAAGTGTTCTCAATACTTTTCTTTATGATCTCAAGCTTTGTGGTATCCAAGGCAGGAACATTCACAGATATCTGACAACTACATGAGCCACATATTTTTGAACTATTGAAATTTTTTGTTTCTACTGTTTTTGTGGGAGAAAAAAAAAGTTAATTGGAAAAGCATATAATTTATTTTTTAAATGGCATTTCTAGGAAGTACTATATTCACATGAAGAAAATGGGGGGAAGGTGAATCAGGGGGAGAAAAAAATAAAACAAATGGTAATAAATCTTGTTTATAAAAATTAACCTAGACATTTGGAAGGGAGGCAAGAACCAAAATATATGGTTCATGGACAAAATACATAAAACACCCTGCATGTCATGAAAATAGAGAGGATAATAAGAAAGCATAAAGATGTTTAAAGACCCTACTTGAATGGAATTAAGAAAAATCTCTTCCATATTGCTTCTCTCAGTTAAGGATGTTGGGCTGATAAAAGTTCTTACTTAAAAGCTAGCAGTTCCATCATCACCTTTGCAATGTTCCTTATCACCTGTCTTAGAGAAAACACCTTTCGTGCTTTTTTGTTTGCTATTCACGGTATTTTGCTTCCTGTAATTTAGCCATTACATGTAAAGCATTGTCTTTTACTCTGTTATTGAGTTGAACAAATTACAGTTTTAAAGATCTATATGTGGGATTGACAAGTAAGTGGTAGGTATGTGTATTTATATGTGTTTTTCTACTCTAACCTTCTCAGATGACAGTGATGGATAACAGGGTGCTGGCACACAATAAAATTGAATGAAATACTGAAGTCTTGCAATCTCTAAAGCCAGATTTTATCAGAGTAAAAAATAATGTTTCAGAGCATGATCTACAAATGCTGAAAATTGAAATATTTTCCATTAGACTTGGAAATGAATATTTACAAATAAATCTAGTATGATTCTGCTCTCTGTTGCAGAGACAGTCTCTAGAGTGATTGAACCTGCTCAGGTCAGACTCCCTGAAGCCTGCTGTTACCCTTCTGCTCCTGCTGCTCCATGCCCATGGGACCCTGACTGAATACATAATCTCAGCAAACAACCATGAGCCTTGCCCCCTCTGGCAGAAGAGCCCATCTGATTCACAATTCAGCTGCCACAGATATATAAACAAGATAACAATCTGCTCTGATACCCAACCACATTCTCCTAAAAAATATATACAATCTATTGTCTTTTCAATAAAGTGTGAACATGTGAATTACACCAATTTTCACAGCTGACAAAAGTGATTCTTCTCTGTGTTGCTTATAGAATTTGACATATTCCTACTAAACTAGAGAAGGATTGTAGCTAGTGTCCTTTGATTGTCTAGAAAGACAATTATACCAGAAATTTTAAGGCACCTGGTATTCTAATCCTTAAAATGCTTGAAGTCAGCATTATTACTAATAGTGAAGAACAGGCTATGTTCCTTTATGATGCACTTTCTGCAGTTCTTGAATTCCCAGGCTGGTTAATTCTGGTTACAGAGCTTTTTACATGGTACTTTTGGTAGCAATAACCAGCCCCTTACAATCAGCAGTTTCAAAATGCACTCAGTTTCTAATTTTTTTCTTTTTAGGTCTTTTCTTGTGTATTTCCAAAAGACAAATATATGTTTCATATGAACTGCTTTCAAGTTAAATCTATTTTCAACACTTCCCAAAGCAGTTTAAGAACATAAAAATCTACAGAATTTATCTAAAGGATCATGCTAAACTTGCAGTTAAAACAATAATTTCTATTTCCTGGGGCATTTGCAAGTGTCACTGGTATATTAAATTCTGTAATTTGCAGAGGCTAAGGCCATTACTTCCACTTAAAGTAAAAATGAGCATAAACAATATATTAAAAGAGCATTTATAATATTATGAAACCTCTCAGGGGTCTTAAATATAACTATATATACATTAATATTCTTTCCAGAACATTATTTTTGATGATACTATAGTTATATAGCTGTCATTTATATTTAAAAATAGAGTATAATACAAAATCTGAGGCATTATGACATTATCTTCTGCTGTATAGTCTCTGTAAGACTATTAGAGTTCAGAAAACTCATGATTTTTGAAAAATATTTACCATAAATAAGACTGAACATGTATACAACTGAGTTGGGAACTGCTATAAGAACCCATCTTAGTGAATGTCCTTAGACTTTAAAACTTTGATGGCTTTGCCCCAACAAACTCCATTTGTCACCTTAGTTCTTTTTTCCAGAAGAGATACAGTGGACTAGTGCTTTCAAATTTCAGCATCAGCCCAAGTTCTCCTTTATCTGCCATAGCTGCCTCCTTTGCCAGTCCAAAATCTGTTCTAACATAAAGAAAGCTCATTTCTTTAAACATGATTACTTTGGAAACCTTAACATTTGGTAAGTGCTACAAATAGTTATATAAACAGACCCCAAGAGAGACAGAAAAAAAATTGAGCTCTTCACTTTCAGCACTTGTCAGACTGTCAAACTGCAAAATCATAAAAATCTAGAATGGTTTGGGTTGAAAGAGTTATAGACTAGGTTGCTCAAAGCTCCATCCAATCTGATGTTGAACCCCTCCAGGGATAGGATATCCACAACTTCTCTGGGCAACCTATTCTAGTACTTTACCACCCCCACAGTAACATCCAATCTACACCTCTTTCACGTTGAAGCCGTTTCCTCTTGTCCTGTCACTACATAGCCTTATAAAAAGTTTCTCTCCATCTTTCTCATAGGCTCCCTTCAGTTACTGTAAGGCTGCAATTAGGTCACCCCAAAGCCTTCTCTTTTCCGGGCTAAATCCCAATTCTTTCAGCCTTCCCTCATATGAGAGGTGCTCCATCCCTCTGATCATCTCAGTGGCCCTCCTCTGGACTCACTCCAGCAGGTCCATGACCCTCCTGTGCTGGGGATCCCAGAGCTGGATGCAGGGTTCAAGGTGGGATCTCACCAGGGTGAGGTAGAGGGGCAGAATCCCCTCCCTTGCACTGCTGGCCACAATGCTTTGGATGCAGCCCAGCTTTGGATACAATTGGCCTTCTGGGCTGTGAGAACACATTCCTGAGGCATATTCAGCATCTCATCCACAAGTACACCCAGGCCCTCCTTGTCAGGGCTTGTCAGAGACTGGAATATTATAATTTATGGCTTAAACATCTTCATGAAGGACTTTTGCCTATTATAGCAGAACTGTATAACAAAAGCTGCATGGAAGACCACCACGACCTGACTGACGCCCTGCCCTGCATGTTGGAGATAAGATAAAGTGACCCAGGCCTGGGCTGGGGAAAAAGGACACATTCACAGGATGTGCCTAACTCCTTCAGGGTGGAGACCACAGTCCCAGGGTTATCGGCTGTCACACACCCTCACATCAAAGGGTGGGGGCAGGAGGAGAGGTTTTGAGTGTGTAGTGAAAAAACCTCCGGTCCAAAGCAGCTAATCCAAATCATCTGCTGTGCAGACCAGCTCAGCTGGGGGGCCCTTTAATCCAGGAAATGCTGCATCCACATGACGGATAGCAGAGGGGGTATCATGGCCCATGAAAAGTCCCCCAAAGGAGTCCCCAGACCCTGCACCAGAGCACTACAATATAACACAACAGATCCAGTCTGGCAAGGTGTCAGAGTCGGTCCGAGATCCCTCACTTGCCTCACAACTGTCTCCAAGGAACTGAGAAGCCCAGGGCTATATTCTCTGGCTGAGACCCCCAGACTCCGAAGTTCTGGCCTGTCCAGGATGGGGAAAGCCTGCCAGGACTTGCAGGTGTGTGCTCACTGGACCAGAGACTGGGAACAATGGACTGGGCTGATGCTTGCTCTGGTTTGTTCTGTTCCTGTGTGTGTGGGTCGGAACAACCCACACCACTGCACTGCCCGCACCATGGACCATGGCCAGGTGCAGCTGGTTTTGGAGCCACAAAGAATAATGGCAGATCCATGCAGCCAGGCAGCCCCCACCTTGGCCAAATGCCCCTCGCTTCGAGAAGATCTATAAAGACTGTGAATATTGGGACCCACCTCGTGCACACCCCACGGAAGAAGTTGCATCTATGGGCGCATCGCCTTGAGGACTCGGCTCTTTCCGTGGTAGCTATTGATCCCTTTCCCCTCTTTTCTCTCTCTCTTTCTCTCTTTTCCTTTTTCTCTCCCACTATCACATACTGTTGCTGGCACTAAATCAAGTGCATTGTTGATGATTTAAACTGGTTTTGTCCCTTTGCTGTGTCTCTTGCGCTTTGAGATCCCTAAAAGAACCCATCAGGACTCTGCAGGCTGCTGCGGACCCTGACACAAGGGACAGTGTCGAATCTACCCACCCCAGGGAAGGCACCTAGGTGTTCCCACTTGGCCCAAACATAGATTAATCCACTGGATTCTACAATTTTTGGTGGCACAGGGCTAAGGGGGATCCTCACCACCAAAACCAGATGAAAGGGAGCACTGAGACATCGTTGGCACCCTCAGAAAAGTGATATTCTTCTACTTAACCCCGGTCACCCTCCCTCTCCTGTCCCCTCCAACCACTTTTTATATTCCTTCCTTCCTTCCTTCCTTCCTTCCTTCCTTCCTTCCTTCCTTCCTTCCTTCCTTCCTTCCTTCCTTCCTTCGCCTCTTTCACTATTAAGTAAAATATATAATTTTTTTTTTGGCACCAACATCTGACCTCATTGTATTTCAATTAAGTTTTGGGGTATATTTTAAACCTTCCCAGGTCAGATCCGTTTTATTTACGGAGACTTCGTTTTCTTTGCTGTTAAGAATGGATAGTAACAGGGCTGCTCTTGACCTGTTCACCCCCTATTCTTGATTGATACTGGGGGTTCCCCAACCCATGGTGATGACCATGGTAAAGCAGCTGTTCCCCTGCAGCTCATGCAGGCCCACAGTGAAGCACAGCTCTACCTGCAACCCATGGACAACCCCACACTGTAGCAGGTGGAAGCTTGAAAAAGCTGTGGGAAACTGCCTTTGGAGCAGAGTCATGGAAAGACCTGTGGACATGCCTTCAGATGTGGACATGGTTTAGTGATAGACTTTGTAGTTCTGGATTAACAGTTGGACTCAATGATCTTAAAGGTGTTTTCCAATCTAAATGATTCTATACTTCTCTACAGGAGAAGCAGAGCCATACCATCTGTTCCACTTGTCTAAATACAGTAGCTCAAGGGAACTGTACAGATGCTTATTTATCAAATTTTACAAGTACCTGTAAAGCAAAATGTTTTGTCTGGATGAAATCCTTGTTTCCAGCTCTTGATTTTTTTTTTCTCCTGTAATAGCATTATCTAGTATAAATAGCTGATCTCAGCAAGTCACACTCAAGCCACTGAGACTTTAGGGACTTATTAGTGAATGTAGAATTAATAAACTGACAAATTCCTACTGTGTATACTCATCCAAGAACAGTAGTATATATCCCCATGACATATTTATTTTTCAGCTCCAAAATATACTCAGCAACTCCCCAGCCTTCAAGAAATACTTACAATTTTCTTTTTAGATAGGAAGCAGTATTCCCTCATTTTGTCTAATCATCTCACTCTCAGACTGCACAGTGCATGATTATAATGAATGACATTATTTGCACTGCAATGATTTGACTCAAGTAATGGAAGCACAGATCTTCTGAAAAAAGCTGACAGCACTGAATCTAAGATGTTACTGGGAAAACAAACAGGCAATTACTGGCATTTGACAGCTGAACTTCCCAGCTGAACAGGAAATATAAGAGAGGAATGCCTAAATCAGAGTCTTCAAATTATTTCTTTAGAAACCCCAAACATCACCACAAAAACAACCCCCCCCCCTCAAAGTATATTGAACATTAATATTTATAGTGTAGGAGGAAAATTGTAGAAACCAAAAAGAAGAAATGAAACTTGATACATTTGTAAATACAGTGCACACTGGGAACTCACTATGAGGGTGTCCCCAGAACAAGGACATCAACCTGTTGGAGTAAGTCCAGAGGAGGTCACCAATTGGATGAGAGGGATGGGGCACCTCTGCTATGAGGCAAGGGTGAGACAATTGGGATTGTTAAGCCTGGAAAAGAGAAGGCTTTGGGGTGACCCAGTTGCACCCTTCTAGTACCTGAAGGGACAGGGTACAGGAACAATGGGGCAAGATTTTTACTAGGATATGTAGTGACAGGACAAGAGGGAATGACTTCAGACTGAAAGACTGTAGGCTTAGATTGAATACTAGGAAAAAGTAAGGGTAGTGAGGGAGTGGAACAGGTTGCCTGAGGAAGCTGTAAATATCCCATCCATGTCCCATCCTGGTTCAAGACCAGGTTGCATGGGGCTCTGAGCAACCTGGTCTTGTCCATGGCTCCACAGACTTCCAGGTCTCTTCCAACCCAAACCATTCTATGATTTTATGATTCTGTACCACCATGGGCTACAGGCAAACCTCTGCTCCCATGCTTCTCCATGGGAGCACATCCTCCCTCCTTCTTCACTGACCTTGGTCCATCGCTGTTCCTTTCACATATTCTCATTCCTCTCTCTATTCACAATTACTTCTCAGCAACAGCCCTTTTTTTGCCTTCTAAAATACGTTATCACAGATACTACTACCTCTTCTGTGCTCAGCCCTTGCCATTGCAGGTCCATCTTGGACCCAGCAGCCATTGGCTTTGCTGGAAATGAAGGAAGTTTACAGCAGCTTCTCAGAGAGGCCAGCCATGTCCTCATCCTTCCATTATCCAAATCTTGCCATGCAAACCCAGTATAACCTATTCCTAGGAAATATCCTCACATTTTGAGCATTACAGGAGTTGGCACAAGGTATATTTCTGATGTGTCAGGCAGTAAATTTCAAGAGTAGTCCTTGACACTGGAGTAAATTAGAGTATAGTTCTGATACACAGGAGACTTCACATATTGATTGTTCTACTCAGAGCATTCTTACTGACACATCCTTATCTCTGTTTTCTTCCTTTGGGTTCAAGAACTAACATCTATTGAGAAAATGCAAATGTCTTGAGGAAGGTGGGTCAGCGGGATCACTTGACTATGAAATCCCAAGTCTCATAAAAACTTGGTTAGGTAAAGATTCATATGAAGAAAAAGAGTTGGCCATTTAAAAGAAACGTTTATGGCCTTTCAAATTTCCTTTGGGGATTTAAATGAGGGTATTGTGTTTAATTGGACCTTTCCAAATACACAGTGCTGTGTAATGGAACCCAGAGAAATATCCCTATAATGTTAAGAGAAAAATAAAGGAAAGTTTTATCCCCCAAAAGGGTAATGATTTTTCAGACATCAAATGACAGTTCATAGTGATGATTTTGTATTGGTTAAAAAAAAAAACGCATAAAATACAGGTTTAAATGTAGAGAAAACACACTGAAATACATGCAGAAATTAAACGAACTCCCTATTATCTCTCTTGCCTTTCTTATCAGACACAATCATACCATTCTCCTCTCATCTTTAGAGCTGAAAAATTCACTGCAGTGTCATTTTCACAAAATGTTTCTTCTGTTCCTATCAGTGTTTAGGGATAAATTTATATGGCAGAGTCCAGAGCTACTTTGGGTCGTGATAGCAGTACATCTGTGAAAAGCCAGACTAGCAAACAGAACACATGGCAGAAAATTTATTTGTTGTTCTACATAGATATAATCCAAACTTCACACTTCTGTCTGAAATAGGAGTCAGATGAAAACCCAAAGCAAAATTTGTGACAAAAAGTCTAACAGCAATGAAGCTTCCACACTGATTAATTTTTATTTATTTTAGTATATAGCTATGATTTTTAAGTTTGTGCAAAAGTGAAGCCAAATTCCTCTCCAGAGGATTTCAGATTTCTTGACAGGATTTTTTTTCCCCCTTAAAGTTTCAATTTTGTACCAAGCTCCAAAATGAGCAGATGTAATATATGGAATATGGTAGATTACAATTTTGTAGATTTGGTTTGTTCTGATTCTAATGTATATATGTGCGTTTGTTAAACATGAACATAGTTTTGGGATTTTAAATAGTAGACCTAAACTGTATAGTTCAAATACTTCTTTATGCTCTGCATAGAAGGCTTCAATTTTGTGTTTGTACTGTGAAAATTAATATAAATTTTGATACTTATAAAGGGTTACAAAACACTAAACTAATTAATATATTAAATTGTTACTATTTTCAGTATCAATGTTATATAAATAAAAGATCTAAAAACATTTTCTCTAGTAACTGGAAAAAATATTACCTGCATTTCACATGTTTTCAGCTCAGTGGATAAAAATAATCCACAATCCCTTTATAAAATTAAGTTTATTTAAGATGTCAGGTAAGGAAGAGAGAGAGTGGTGAAAGAGAAAGAAAGGGAATGCTACATATTGANTGGGCTGACCCAGTTGCACCCTTCTAGTACTTGAACGGAAAGGGTACAGGAACAATGGGGCAAGATTTTTACTAGGATATGTAGTGACAGGACAAGAGGGAATGACTTCAGACTGAAAGAGAGTAGGCTTAGATTGAATACTAGGAAAAAGTAAGGGTAGTGAGGGAGTGGAACAGGTTGCCTGAGGAAGCTGTAAATATCCCATCCATGTCCCATCCTGGTTCAAGACCAGGTTGCATGGGGCTCTGAGCAACCTGGTCTTGTCCATGGCTCCCCAGACTGCCAGGTCTCTTCCAACCCAAACCATTCTATGATTTTATGATTCTGTACCACCATAGGCTACAGGCAAACCTCTGCTCCCATGCTTCTCCATGGGAGCACATCCTCCCTCCTTCTTCACTGACCTTGGTCCATCGCTGTTCCTTTCACATATTCTCATTCCTCTCTCTATTCACAATTACTTCTCAGCAACAGCCCTTTTTTTGCCTTCTAAAATACGTTATCACAGATACTACTACCTCTTCTGTGCTCAGCCCTTGCCATTGGCAGGTCCATCTTGGACCCAGCAGCCATTGGCTTTGCTGGACATGAAGGAAGTTTACAGCAGCTTCTCAGAGAGGCCAGCCGTGTCCTTACCCTTCCGTTATCCAAATCTTGCCATGCAAACCCGATATGAACTATTCCTAGGAAATATCCTCACATTTTGAGCATTACAGGAGTTGGCACAAGGTATATTTCTGATGTGTCAGGCAGTAAATTTCAAGAGTAGTCCTTGACACTGGAGTAAATTAGAGTATAGTTCTGATACACAGGAGACTTCACATATTGATTGTTCTACTCAGAGCATTCTTACTGACACATCCTTATCTCTGTTTTCTTCCTTTGGGTTCAAGAACTAACATCTATTGAGAAAATGCAAATGTGAGGAAGGTGGGTCAGCGGGATCACTTGACTATGAAATCCTGAGTCTCATAAAAACTTGGTTAGGTAAAGATCCATATGAAGAAAAAGAGTTGGCCATTTAAAAGAAACGTTTATGGCCTTTCAAATTTCCTTTGGGGATTTAAATGAGGGTATTGTGTTTAATTGGACCTTTCCAAATACACAGTGCTGTGTAATGGAACCCAGAGAAATATCCCTATAATGTTAAGAGAAAAATAAAGGAAAGTTTTATCCCCCAAAAGGGTAATGATTTTTCAGACATCAAATGGCAGTTCATAGTGATGATTTTGTATTGTTTAAAAAAAAAACACATAAAATACAGGTTTAAATGTAGAGAAAACACACTGAAATACATGCAGAAATTAAACGAACTCCCTATTATCTCTCTTGCCTTTCTTATCAGACACAATCATACCATTCTCCTCTCATCTTTAGAGCTGAAAAATTCACTGCAGTGTCATTTTCACAAAATGTTTCTTCTGTTCCTATCAGTGTTTAGGGATAAATTTATATGGCAGAGTCCAGAGCTACTTTGGGTCGTGATAGCAGTACATCTGTGAAAAGCCAGACTAGCAAACAGAACACATGGCAGAAAATTTATTTGTTGTTCTACATAGATATAATCCAAACTTCACACTTCTGTCTGAAATAGGAGTCAGATGAAAACCCAAAGCAAAATTTGTGACAAAAAGTCTAACAGCAATGAAGCTTCCACACTGATTAATTTTTATTTATTTTAGTATATAGCTATGATTTTTAAGTTTGTGCAAAAGTGAAGCCAAATTCCTCCCCAGAGGATTTCAGATTTCTTGACAGGATTTTTTTTCCCCCTTAAAGTTTCAATTTTGTACCAAGCTCCAAAATGAGCAGATGTAATATATGGAATATGGTAGATTACAATTTTGTAGATTTGGTTTGTTCTGATTCTAATGTATATATGTGCGTTTGTTAAACATGAACATAGTTTTGGGATTTTAAATAGTAGACCTAAACTGTATAGTTCAAATACTTCTTTATGCTCTGCATAGAAGGCTTCAATTTTGTGTTTGTACTGTGAAAATTAATATAAATTTTGATACTTATAAAGGGTTACAAAACACTAAACTAATTAATATATTAAATTGTTACTATTTTCAGTATCAATGTTATATAAATAAAAGATCTAAAAACATTTTCTCTAGTAACTGGAAAAAATATTACCTGCATTTCACATGTTTTCAGCTCAGTGGATAAAAATAATCCACAATCCCTTTATAAAATTAACTTTATTTAAGATGTCAGGTAAGGAAGAGAGAGAGTGGTGAAAGAGAAAGAAAGGGAATGCTACATATTGAATGTGGGCATTTTGTTTAGAAAAAATATATCACACACAGGGAATAGCTGAAAATGGGAAATGAACTCCTGGACAGCAGCTGATAAAGCAGAAAGGACAGAATCTGGTGTACCACAAGTACACCTAATCTCACCCACGATTTGTATACTACCCTGGCTGCAAAAGTTTGCAATACTGACAATTTTTTCCATAACCACAAAATATCCTACTTTGATTCAAAACTAAAATAAAACTGAATAAATGATTGTTTATTCAAAATCTAGTGTGTTTTTTCATTTAGGTCATGTCCAAGTTTTCAGCTGACTCCACAAGAATTCTAAAAGCACAGGGAAAAACTGATATATTGCCATATGTACTTTGCATCTCATTTACTAATAATTTAATACTGAGGGATTGCATACTTTACATTTCAGAGCACTGTCAAGAGCAGAACAAATTATTTGTAAAATAATTAATTAAATAGATTATTTGATAAATTCAACCTTACTCTATCCATGCAGAAACACATACATGGATTTAATTTGCCCAAATATTGCTTTATTTTAAATAAATGTAAAGATTGTTCAAGTATTTTTATTTCCTAGCTGAGACTTGTCCTGCATTTGTTTGAAAACGTGTGAGAAGGGATATTTCAGATTTCTGTGGTTGTATTTCCACACACTGCCTAATTTTTTTTCCCATCTCTAATCCAATAACATAATCAAATTATACTTCTGAAGAAAGAAGGGAGCAGAGATAGGAGACTGAAAAGAGCTATGTAACAACCACAACAACCTTACTACTAATAATGTGAACTTTAAGTTATATGTGGAACACAAGGGAGATCACTGATGTCACTGCAATGCCACTGTCAATTACTTTTAAAAGGTCATTGGGATTGGGAGAAATTTCCAGCAAGTGGGAGAGAGAAAATATCACTCGTATCTTCAAGAAAGACAAAAAGAAGGATCTGGGCAACTGAAGGCTATTCAACCATACCTCAGTCCTTGCATAGTTGATGGAACAATTATTAATTAAAAATACTTCTGGATACATAAGGGACAAGAAAGTGATTAGGAGTAATTAGCATGGAAGGGAAATCATGCTTAACCAGTATTACAGTCTTCTACAACAAGGTGGCTAGTGATAGGTGATGGAAGAGCAGTAGATGTGTTTACCTCAACTTTAGTTAGGCTTTGGACATGTTGTCCCATAACATCTTCATAGACAAGCTGACAAAGTACAGATTAGGTGAGCACATAGTAAGGTGAATCAAAAACTGAATGAACTACCAGACCCAGAATGTCATCAGTGGTACAGAATTCAGTTGGTGGCAAGTTACTAGTTTTCCTCCTCGGGCCAGTACTATATAACATTTTCATAGAGAATCTGTACTCTAGGACAGAGTGCACCTTCAGTAGGTTAATAGATGATACAAAACTGTGAGGAGTGGCTGATACACCGGATGGGTGTGTTGCCACTCTGAGAGACCTCAACAGACTGGAGAATCAAGCCAAGAAGGATCTCATGAAGTTCAACCAGGAGAAATGTGAAGTCCTACATCTGAGGATGAGTATATTCCAGGCACCTCTGCCCACTGGGAACCAACTGGCTAGAAAGCCATACCTCAGAGAAGAACCTTCTGAGTCCTAGTGGGCAGCAAGCTTTATCAGCCAGCAGTGTATCCTGGCAGAAAAGAAGGCCGGTGGCATCCTGATCTGCATTAGGAGGAGTGTCATCATTGCCAACAAATGAAGTGAATCAGACTTAATATTCTACTCAGTTCTGGACCCAATGGTCTCAAGACACAGTTTGTTACCTCAGCCATCCTGGTATTCTGTGATTACAGATATCTGCTGTGTGTGTGCTTTGGCTGTATAGAGCTGATTGGGAGTTTGTATTCACTATTTCTATAAAAACTGCAAAACATTTTGATAAGCAAACCTTTTTTTGCTCTCATTGGAAGTTTTAAGCTGCAAGATCTTGAATGAAAAACAATACAAGGCCTTTCACAAAATTGACTGGAGGAATAAATGCTCATAAAGTCAACTAATTAAAAGAAATTCCCTATAAAAATATTCTCCAAAATTTTCAAAGTAAAACTCTAGGAACACACATAGAAAACAGCAAAGTGCATTACTTGGTTTAATTCTGAAGTTTTTACAGGGGAAAAAACCCAAAACATATATTTTAACCCCTTTTGCATCTCACGTCTGAAATACACCTGCAAGCTAACATTTCATTGGTACTATAAATTTTAAAAAGGAATAAAAATTTAATTATGCATCAATTCTCTCTATAATTAAATGCTTTAAGGAAGGTTTTTCTGACCTTCAAACCACGACAGTTCCCCATCCAAATATTTTAATTATAGTATTTTGGAATATGGCATTTGTAAAAAGTACAAAACCAAAATTAAAACCAACCCAACCAACAAAATAACAAAATAACTTTTAAGTACTCATCAGAAGTAGCTGGAAAATAATAATGCTAGCAATTCACATCGTAAACTTCTTGGGACAGGAAGTCTCTGCAGTCTTTCTTTCTCCCTTTTTCTCATTTTCCCATGCAGTGATCTGGAGAAAGGAGACCCCTATTATTGTGTTTTCTCCTCTGTCATCTCCAAGAGTTGCTATGGTTACAAACTATCCCTGCAGACTGGCATTTCTGCGCGCACAATCACTGTGCTTTGCAAAAAAGGAACTGAGATCTCCCATATACTCTATTCCTTCCCATCTTCCATACCTCCTACCCCTTGCTTCTTTTAGAACTGTACCCTTCGAAAACTCCTAGGGAGGGTTGCTTAATTAGGGATGTGAAACATTTTCCAGTACCAGGCTAACAACGATGACATTTCTCATGTCTAAAGACAGGATTTTGTAACAGCAAATATATGAACATAAATTCATATGGATATCAGTCCTTTGGGGTTTAAAAGACCTACTCACATAAAAAAAGTTATGTGTGAACTTTTGTTTTATTTGTCACTTCCATTATATTCTCCTCTCCAGCAAAGATACCTGAAAGATGATTCTAAGAGAGTAGGGCAAGGTTTAATGTTGAAATTCTAGGCTTCACTTTAGTAGCCATACAAGTTCTTAGAAGATATATATAAATCTGCTTATGCATTTAAAAATGTATTTGTTCATATGAAAGAAAAACACAAGTATTTTTTTTAAATATATATTGTTATGAATAATTTTTGCTTCAAGAAACAAAACCTACTTTTAATGTAATCAAACATTTGAAACTACAATAGTCAAAACTGGAAACTTTGTGAAATATATAGTTATTTTCAGTATCCCTTTAGGCCTAAAAACCTATATGCACTGCTTACAGTTACAAAATCTTGTGCAATTTATTTGCAGTAAGTGCAAAATATAAAATGGTTTCTTTGCCTCAACGGCTTCCAATGCTTTTTAAACAATTATGATTTGAATCTCATAGTTCATGCCATTTGGATACTGCTGAGCTGAGCAATCTTTATAAAAAGTCATTGCAATGTCCTATACCATGGTTGACTTTGGCATTAATTTAGAATTTTTGCTGCTTAGGATTTTCTTTTTTCCAGTGGCATTTGCCATCTTTTCAGAGCAGCAGCTTCACGGCTTCTGTCATTGATAATCTATTACCATTTCTGATCAGCTGCGGGAGATGGGCTACTTTGACACAACTCCTGTGACTCATTCGTTCAAGTTTTTCATTGTCTACTTTTAGAGGGAACTTATTTGAGAAGTTCTACAATAATTTTTTATCTTTCATCCTGGTATCAATAAAACCTTCTTCCACATCAAAAAAAGTCATCTGTAGACTACACTAGCAATTGCATGTTACATCTACCCTCAGTGGACATTGCTATCCCATGGAAAGCAAACAAAAACTACATACGGATTTATTTTACCTATCTGTAATTGTTCTTTCCTCCTATGTCATTCTGGGCTTTGGGTCTTGTAGTCATCAAGCAATAAAATAAGGTTTATTTTTCTCCCCAAGCTGCTCTGAAAACTCTCTTAGTGATTCTGTCTGTTAACAGGACAAATACAGGAACCTATCATTAAAGTTCAGATCCATAACAAGCAATCAGTCTAGGTTATCAGATCATCACATGAGTGCTAAATATGGCTGTTACTGAGGAAATGGGGGATTTTCAAAACAAGAAGTCTAATAAAACTCTCCAGACTAAACTATTGAGTAAATTTTACTGGTGTTTCTCAAGGTAGAGATGTTCCCAATTTCTTGTTGATTTTTTGCCTTGTTTTCAGAAAATCTTTTGTGTATTGTTATGAAACAAAAAGCACAGAAGGGACAAGAATTTCAGTCAGAACTAGATAACTGTGAGTCAGTGAAAACCACATGAATGCATCCATATGTTGTTAGCAAGAGAGATTTTTCTGATTTTTTTTTCTGTCAAGACTGTGGTATCCCTGTATGTATGCATGCATATTCAGGATATTTATGAACAGAAAGAATACCCAGATGTTCAAGGTCTGATTTAGAAGACTTGAAGATTGAACTACAAAGTCTTGTAGACAGAATCAGATTCTTGTTTTATAAGCCACTTTTCTTTTACCTTTCTCAGAAATATGAGTGCAAGAATCTGATAACTGTCTAACATCTGTTGACTGAAAATTCAATCCAGGCCACAATGCTGCTGATATGTGCAAATCTGAGAACTGATGAGACAACAAAAATTTGACTAGTCCCTTTAGATGCTTACATTGGTTTGGGAAATAAAAGATGTAATTTTGCATGGAGAAAGGTCTTCATAGTTCTTTGCAGAACAAGGAGGACACGTTGCTAAATATTTGAAAAGTTATAGGTATAGATAGCTAAACACAGATATGTATATCTTAAAGTTTTTATAATCATGCATTTTAATTTAAGACAATTCTGTGTGGCAGACTCCCCTTCAGTTTTAACCTCTCCCCTTTCACCAATAGGGAGAGACAAATGTGGGAAGGTGTCAGTGAAAAAAAAACAATTTACTAAAAAGAAAAGCAGCAATAAGCACTGCATACAAAGGTGCTGACTCACATGTTCCTCCTGCCCCCCCGTACAAAGAAAACAAAATGGCAGAGAAGCCCCTCCTCCCAAGATGGTGGAGAAGACCCTCCTCCCAAGATGGCACCATAGCAGAGCACATGGACCAGAGGACAAAGACAATAAGATGGAGGTCATGTTGTCCAATGCTCAGGGATAAAAAAAGAAAGCTTTTTCCTTACACTGCTTCAGCTTCTTGAGGTGCAACTCAGAGATCTTCCCCAGGCAACCCTCTTGGGAGCACAGAGAGAGACAAAAGAGAGCTCTGTCCATTTCCTGTTTAAAAGGGACCCCACACGCCCTCCTTTCTCTGAACATGGGATAAAACACACAAATCCTGTTTCCTGGGTTGCCGAGTCTTAATGTGACAACAAAGCATATTGTGCAGATTAACGGAGTAATATGAAATACACAGGTTAGGGTTTGTTGTTTTGGGGGGGAGGGGATGGGGAACACCTAGGACACCACGAATTCCAGATTTTTTACTTCATGTTGAATTTCTGAGATGTGTTAAGGCATCTCAAATAAAGTTCCGCATGGCTAAGCAGTTGAAATCTGTCTTAAGCCAGAATAAAAGAATGGTTGTAAAGGTATTTTGGGACTAATTGACCTCTGAATCAACTTCTGAACTCCATAAGATTAAAATTTTACATAACAATTCATTATTTATGTTCTATAAAATTGTTTAATTTTTTATTGCACAGCAAATATTTCAGCAGGAAATAATGGACAGAAATTAAGGACCTCTGCTAAAGGGGTATCAAACTAATGCATATTTTGTGACATCAATTTACAGAATCACAGAACCACTAGGTTAGAAGAGACCTCCAAGACCATCAAGTCCAATCCATGCCCTCGCATCTCAACTACACCATGGCACTGAGTGCCATGTCCACTCTTTCTTTTAACACATCCAGAGATGGTGACTCCACCATCTCCCTGAGCAGACCATTCCAGTACTTTATCACCCTTTCTATAAAAAACCTTTTCCTAATGCCAAACCTATATTTCCCTTGGCACAGCTTAAGACTGTCCTCTTTTACTAAAAGAAAAATGGTTTAGATTTATCTTTACTTCATAAAGAACTCATCAGTAGAAGAGGGATAAAAGATTTCTGGCAGTCATTATGGAAACAAAATACCTGATAAGTAAGGTGAGTAATGCATATTGAACCCAATGAAAAAGCTAAAAAATCTTATTTTGGTGTAATCAATACCTTGGTCCATCCAGATTTGATTTTTGCACTATATCTATACATATCTCACTATAATATCATCAGGGAATTCAGAATTCCATTTATGTAAATTTAAGTTTGCTTTCTGAAGATATTTACTCCTACTGACTTCAGTCTATGTATGACTGTTTCTTTGAGGATCTGGGACAAAGCATAAAACTGACTGTAGCTTTGCATGGGGTAGTATGAGGCACATACCTTTGCATGAGGCACATAGTTCTTCCAAATAATTGTTTCTCTGTATAGCTAAATAGAAAAAGAAAAATTAGAATGGTGTTTTGTAGGCTTAAAAAAATCTTCGATTATGTCTGCAAAACTTTAAAATTTATTTATATTTTTTGTCTGTAGTCCATACATTTGATGTAGCATATGATTTCTAGAAAGCCAAGGTATTGATGTAGAAGATCAATAACTTTATGTTAGCATAAAGGAACCCAGTTAGGCCTGGATTCATCCTGCCAGTTTTAGTCATCAAAGCATCTAACTCACAGTTTTTCTACACTCATCACAGATACTATGAATCATCAGATGGTTTTGAACAGTGATTAAAATCTTAAACTACTCCAATTATAAGCAGGTAGACTTACCCTTTGAAGACCTTTTCCCCCTCCCCCCCACCACTCTACCCCTTTCCTTCCAATTGATTAGGAAAATACCTAAGAATGGGCTGATATCTTAACTGAGGATCTAAACTAGACAAATAGCTAATGTATATTTAAATAATGGTTAAATAAGTAAATGGAGACGGGGTGCAATGGCCAGGAATCCTCCTTTTTCTGCTGCAGTTTGTACAATGGGCAGTTCTTAGATACTTCTCAGCACAGACCACAGCATTTTCACGTCAAGGGACAAACACATAAAAGCATACATATAAAAGACATGCCAATTGTTTTCCAAGCCATCATAAGAGCTGGTTTTGCTTATTCACCCTAGGTAGCCATTTACTTTGTCTTGGATGAAGGGAAATCAGGCCAGTGCTTTTTGTCTTCACTATTAATTTTTATGTGTGTGTGACCAGCCTGAAGATTCTGACATTAGAGTCTTTGCCAACTCCCATGAAGGGGATAATCCTCCTCCCTAATTGGAGCTGTTCAGTGTGACCAGCAGAGTAAGAAACTGTTGCTGCTGCAAGATCACCTGCTGGCTGAAGAGGCATTTCAGGCAGCCATAGGGAGCTCGGATTTAGCCTGTTTCACTCACTCAAACTTTACTCCTGCAGTAAATGATTATCTTGTTGTGAACGCGACATAGAGTGTCTACTGAAGACCTTCAGAAGGAAATTTTGCCCCTTTCAGACTTTTAGCTCTCAGAATGATACAGAAAGAGTTTTTTTTTAATGTAAAACAAAAAGAATCCCTTTCTAAATTAACTTTGGTTAACTTATTAGGTAGTAGATCTAGTTACTAGGTTGTTCCTGTTACATAGTCAAGCTTACAGGATGTATTGCAGAGAGTTCATAATGAGCCTAACTGAAATAAAAAAAGAGTATAAAAATTATTTCATTTTGATAAAAAACAAAACCAAAACCTGGAAATAAATAATGCCCCATTATGTTCAAGTATGAAGGAATAAAGATATATAAATAGATTTGCACGCATGGCCAAGGATAATCAGACATAAGATTGACATTAAATTAAAAATTTAAGCCAGCCAGCATCAAAACCGTTTTCTCATCTTCAGCAGATGTGTGTAAAAAACCTGCATGCATGTATAGCGGAGAATTTCAAGAATCAAGAGCACAGTTCTGCTGAGAAAAAGATCTGCATAATGATCTCATTAATAACAATCTCATTGGTTAAAACTCTCCTTTCTTATCCTGCCTAGCCTTGACCTGCATATATTATGCAGGTTTTAAGCAGCTGTTTTAGCTGTTTTGCTGAATAGATCAGCCTGCAGCACAGCTAAAGCACATGACCTTCAGACGCTTTTTTCAGAACAGCATCACTCTGTCAGAGACTGCTGGTAAAAAAAAAAAAAATGCAAACAACCCACACAATAATGGAACTTGTTTTTCCATTTCAGTGGGAATCTTGATGCTGTTTCCAGAACTGAAGGGAACCTGATCTATAAAGCAACTTTCTAAACAGAATAGAAAATAAGGGAAGATGGAAACTTGCAGTTGAAGTGATAAAACATAATGGTTTTGATTACCATTTCCTACCTGTGTTCTTGGCTTACTGTAATATTTAAAGATCTTTCTTCTCAGAATCACTTAGGAAAAATTTTATCTTAGAATTTTATGATCCATTTTAGTTACAATTCATATTGGTAATGCTCTGGAAGTGTTGGACATTAAGTAAGATTCCTACACCTATTTAACAGTAAGTCTAAAGAGAAATATCAGTATTTGATATTACTTCTGTGTTTTGTGTTTACTGCAGACTGCCCCGAGTTGTACTCAGACAGACATTTTAAAAGTAAACTTTCCTCAAGAATTCAATAATCTTTATTCTACTGCACCATATTATACTAAATTATATTGGCTACCAGTGTGACCCAGTGTCACGTGTTTATCTTAGACTCTAGTACATCCAGTCCTAAGTAAAGATCTTATTACCTGTAAAAGTGCAGAATGGAATGGTCCCTTACTCCAAAAAAAAAAAAAAATCACAGCCAGATATAAGATATTGGTATGAGATTTGCCATGGTTTAGCATCTGGTAGAATTAGAATATAAAACTGGAAGAATGATGGACATACCAAATGTTTTATTTTTTGCTGTAAATATAGTCCAGGTTTCTGCCAAAAATTATGGCTAGGAATTGACCATTTCATTTCCAGAGAAGAGACCAGTGCTGGCTTACAATTCTCACATACTCACAATGACCTACCACTGATGGTTCCCTTATGAACCTGAACTTGTGTCAAATTCTGGTTTACTGGAACCTAAAACAGAAGGGAGTCATCTGAGTGCAGTGCAACTGCTGCTTACAGAGCTGCCATAATTTTACCATCCATTTTTTTCTAAAATCAGGTGTTCACCAGACCATGCTGAATCAGCTGTCACAGCCCAGCTTCATGGAGATCTGGGTCTGTTTCTGATAGCAGTTTCACTCTCTGATACAATCATATCAGTCTAATTAGGTGGGTGGAATCATATGCAGTCTGATTAGGTGGGAAAGTAGAGTGTGTAAAGTAGACATATCGTTTCCAGTGCCAAAGATCACTAGTTCAGGTTGAAGATGTTTCAGGTGTTTATGCTGTGCATCCCATGAATAAGCAGAGATGCTATGGATAGTTTCTTCCCTTTTTTTTTTTTTTTCCGTTAATGGACATAGAAGCTTCTCAAACTATAGAAGTTTGTCAACAACCAAGACAAAACCTCCTAAAATACACAGATCATGGACAAAAGGTATTCAGCACTGGAGCTGAAAATTATTTCCGCTAGACCAGATGTGTTCATTTCATCTTTATGCTAATCATCATGGTATAGTACTGCATTGAATACAGATGCCTTTTAGCAAAACTCAAATCCTAAGAGTGGTTAGCTTAAGCTGTTGTGCTGGTTTGCATTCCTAGTCCAAAACTATTTCACATATTTCATAAGTATTCTTCCTCTATAATAATGTTTGTTTCTGAAAGTATGGAGAAAGAATTTGCTGTTAAACTGACTTATCCTTCACAGCATTGGCAGATTCTGCAAATTATTTAAAAGCCATCAAAGCTATGTATTTTTTTAATGTTGGAAAGCTCCAGAAGCAAAGACAAGGCTTTCCTTCAAAAACAAGAACAAAACAAGGTATCTGGTACCTCTGACAAACACTCAGGTATACTCCTTTACTGGTGTTTTCACATTTTCTTGAAAGGAACACTTTATGTTTAACAGCCCTATTTTCCAGAATTGCTTTCATTTGGTGTTAAGTGTGCTATTTCCCCCTGTCTCAGGATGTTGGCCTGGTTTCTCTTGAGTTCAAAGACATGGGTTGTGTTATTCTTTTTGTACACAGACATTTACAGTAAAAACTAAGCTGTGGGAAAAGAACAAACAAAGCAATGCCTACTAAAATATTTGGTGGTATGGTCTATCAATCACTTTGGCAGGAAAATACCTTATGAACATACATTTTTAATTTTTCTTTTGAAGAGCTAGCAGACTGAATTCTGGCTTAGGACATGGCAATGTGAGTAGGAAGTGACTCAACTGAAGCCAATCTACTAAACAAAAATCAAAACTACATTAGTGGAAAATTAAGCAAATTCACTGTATTTCTTTTAATTTTTTATAGAGATTTTGCTGGAATACATTAGAGACAGTTGTCTTTAGACAAAGCCAAGTAGATCTGAATTGTGAACGTGGTATTGTGAAGTGAATTGTTGTATCTCAAAATTTACCTTTAAAAAATATCAGTCTTTCTCAATGGTGACTCAAAGCTGAGATATTATCAAAGGGATTTTACTAATTCCTGCTTCCATTAATGTTTAGAATACTCAGAAAATACAATATAGTTACCTATTTCTGAAAATAGCTGACACTTTGTAAACACAGGCCCAGTAAAACTAAGAGATCTCAATTACTTTAAAAGTATTATTGGTGTAAATAGGATAGATATTGGAAAGAATTCTTGTTTTAGGATATAAGCAGACTTAGTACACCAAAGAGTGCCAGATGAGTATCCATAGAATGGAAGGATTCTCAAAGAAAAACCATTAAAATTAAAAGCTCATGGCATATATCTTTAATAAAACAGTATCTGAGTCTTCAGGTTGCCTTTTAAACACAGTTTTATACAACACATTGGATTGCATGAATGGCCCATAATGGATAACAATATAGGTCCTTACTGCCTGATCTCATGCCTCAGAGAGCCACTGCTGGGTCAGGAGAGAAATGCATCACAGTGTGGTAAAAACTGAAAGAGGCTGTCTCATCTCTGCATCCTTTCCTGCCTTCTTACTCCCAAACACAGGTGTACCAGAATGCAAATGCACAGAACTGCACAATGACATATAAGAGAGAAATTAATCAAGTGTGATTTAGTCCATATGTTAGTCCATAGTGCCCTGTGAATAATTATGACTAATTGTTGAACTGTAATTCATAAAAATATTTTACTTTCTGCAATATTAAATATGTTTGAAAAAAATTGTTTGGGGTGGTTTGATTGGAAGATTCTAATTTCTTATAATATTAAAACATACTTATGGAAAAATTAATAATCAATCCCCATTCTTTTTTTTTTTTTCTGTGACACATGGTCTTACCACAATTTCTGCTTCTGGAAATGTAATAGTCCTAAGAGCTTAACTATTTAAGTCAGGTATGTTTTATACTTAATTGATTTTCCAAAGGAAGGAAGTGGACATAGAAGAGTATCCATTTAAGTAACATACTTACTCTGCTTATGAGATTGGAGAAAATACAAATTTTAATAAAGTCTCTATCAAGTAATTAGGACTGGAAGGGACTTAAAAATCCTATAGATCCAACCTACTTGCCATGGGCAGGGACACTTTCCACTAGACCAGGTTGCTCAAAGTCCCGTCCATCCTGGCCTTGAACATTTCCAGTGATGGGATATCCACAACTTCTCTGGGCAAAATGTTCCATTGCCTCACCACCCATTACAGTAAAGAATTCCTTCCTAATATCTAATCTAAACCTGCTCCATGTCAGTTTTAAGACATCTCCCCTTGTCCTATCATGGCCTTATAAAAAGTCCCTTCTCCAGCTCTCTTGTTATGCCCCTTTTAGATACTGAAGGTGCTTTAATGCCTCCCCAGATCCTTCTCTTCTCCCAACTGTCTCAGCCTGTCTTCACAGGAGAGGAGCTCCAGTTCTCTGATTATCTTTTTAGCCTTCCTCTGGTCTGTCTCCAATAGGTTCTAATTAAAGCAGAGTCTCAGTGACAAACCTGTGTGTTCCAGTGTTTCTGTATACTTGTCATGAATACTTCTGTCTAAAACACTTACATTCATGAGTTTAGCTTATTTCAGCTCCCTAATTGAGATAATGTTCAAGGGCAGAACAAAATTCATTTCTGACATGTCAAATTGAGTGGAAATAAGAACTAGATCCAGAAAGACAGAAATATTAACCAACACAGAAGTTAATTGTGTATTCTAGTCATCAAGATACTAAAAGGGGTGGAAATACTTGTAGTGTTACTTAAATTTCAGGATGAGATGCCTTTTTCAAATGTGGGAGTGATATTTTTTTGTGAAATCCTCAGTGTTATGCACTCTTTAATGTGATAACAATGGGGATTGATTGTTAGATAATTGATTTTCAGTATGTGCTGTTACACATTTTGAGTAAATGTATCCAGAACTAATTAACCCAGGATGGATTTTTTCCAAGTTTTTCAGGTTAGTTGATTAAGAATTAAAACAGAGTAGTCGAAACAAATCCCCATCTAAAGCATAATGGAACAAAATATATTTTTCATATTGACTAAAAAAAAATAAATCTTGAGAGTCTACGGCATCTTTTCTGAATAAAAGAGAGGATTTAAACATTTAAATGGATAGGAAAATAGGATAGGAAAAATGTGACAAAAATTTGCAAACTTCAGTTCCCTCAGAGAAATGCAGGGACAGTCATTGTCTTAATGCTTGCTAGATCCAAAGATCTGAGTAGACCTAGATGAACTTTATGAGACTTATAAATATATTTCAACCACCAGTAATGCAATTGATTTTTCAGGTTCTATAATTGTGAACTGTTGCAGCTATACAATTTTTTTATTTATCTGCCCATGCCTTTAAATTACAATATGGCAGTTTAATTCAAGCAACATTCCTATCGATAAAATTTTAGGCACTTTATACTCACCCTGAGATAGATCATCTTTATACTTGATACCATCTATTTGTATTCTGAGTAAGTGAAACATCTAAGGAGGAGAGGAACTTGAAAACAATTTGGAAGGAAAATGGGAGCAGCTCTAAAGATGAGATTTTGGCACTTTTTTTCCCCCTCTTTATTTCCCCCTCCAGAATACATATGTATTTGACTTGTCTTCTGTGTCCTTATTCAATTACAGAAATAGTTGCATGGGTTTTTTTAGCTTTTTTTTTTCCTTGCTTTTTTTTTTTTTTTTTCTTAATAATTTCATAAGATTATCTGACATCTACTTTTTTCAAACAATAACTTAAAAATCTTTTTGTAGTCCTTGTAGCAAAAGCTGAGATCAGTGACAGGAGAATCAAAGACATGGGCTGACCTTGAGTGAACAAAAGTAGTAGCAGATAAAATTCATAGGCTTCATAAAATATATTGCAGTAATGGCCAAAATGTATGTTTCTGATACTGCTCTGAGCCTGAAAGTGAATTTTAATAATCTAAAAAATTGTTAAGTCTTTCAGAAGAAACATCTGAATGGAAAATAATTCTTGGTATTGTTTTAAGTAAGCATGTTCACCATAATATATTTCTTCTGAATTTCTTTATAGTGCTCCTTATATTATCATCAGAGTGCTTTGGACATTTTAAGTAAATTGAACTAAATTCTGAAAATAAGGTGAAATATTTATGAGACAAATAACGATTATTAATACAATTTTATGAGTGAAGACAATTGCATGAAAGTAAGGTTAAGAATGTCCAAGAGTTTTAGGGATTCTATTTGATACTACAAAGATCTGAGGTTTGTATTGTGTTTTGGTGTGGCATTTATTGTTTCTTTTCAGTGTTGTTTTGTCTGCTCATGTGGGTGTTTTTCTCCTCCAAAGGATGCAAATACAATCACCTTACAATCACATCTAATTTTAAAACTCTTTGCTTTAGCTATTTTTAGCAGCAATGGGCACATATCATGCAACCTTTTAATTTCTGCTCTAGCACTTAGCTAGAAGTTTGCTATTCTCTTCTAAACAACTTAAACATTGCGTCCCATGGTTTCCAAAAGTGCACCAACCACAATATAATTTGCTATTTATAACTGATGTATTACTCTTTTCAACAACTCCATATTTGCCAGCGAAAATTACTTCCAATAAACTCAGTCAATTACTAGTGAGACCTAGTCAAATTGCAGATGTTTCTGAGTGCAAGCACATACCAAATTCAAATTAGAAAAAGCAGAAATTTAGTAAAAATATTTGCTTTCAAAAAGGAGAGTTTTCTCTTGCAAACCTTGTAGTAGACATGCATTTACACTGAAGAATCACTTCATCAACCACCAGCAGCCAATAGGATGAAATTAGCATGAATGAAAAGCAATTCTGCAAATGCCTTTACTGGACTTAGTCGTTTTTGCCCACAAAAGAGCAGGTAATTTTTCAATATAACTCAACAACATGATAGAACTAAAGTAAAATTTACATATCTTTACCTTCACAGGAAGAGAATGACATTTCTAGCCTCTCAGAGTATTATAGCATGCATTTACAAAATTTGAGGCTTCTGGGAAATAAGAAAGAATGTTTCTACTTACTGCAAAATTTTAGAGAAAATTTGCAATGTGCATAATACAATCATTGCACAATAAATTCTTTTCTTGAGCCATTCTTCATGATGTTGCAGGCAGTATAAAATTTACATTTGGATGAAAAATGGAGTGACTGTTGTATTCCTGTCTTGATCATAGTAATGGTACTGTAAACTACATCATAAAGCAATAAAGAATACAATATTCCTCAGAAATTAAATAAAGCTTTTTCTGTATATGCAACTGTTACCTTCACTTATAAAATGTTGGTAATAATACTTAAAGCTCTCTCGTTGAATGCTGGTAGGATTAATTACTGATGTAAGACAAAAATTAATATACACTGGCTAAGGATCATAATTGCTCTCTTAAAGGATGGAAATTAGAGTGATCTGAACTGAAATGGAACCTTCAAAAGGGAAAAATGAAGCTTGTTAAGAGGATCAGATTTACATTTGACATTTAATTTCACAAGTACTACTCCTACAATACATTTCAGTTTGCCCTGTTTTATGTAATAAATAATAGCATGCAACAAAGCAATTTTCCTTTAACAAATAATGTTTCTATCAAGAAACCCTACATTCTTAATACTGTATTTAATTTTAGATTTATCAGCATATGAAAACCAGCAGTTGTCTCTTACATGACAAAACACAACCAAAATTTTCAGCAAGTTATTCTCCTACAATCTTTCCAAAGCCTCTTTGAACTTCCTTGTCTACTTTGTTCTTTAGTGAGTGCCTAAAAGAAAATCATGTACTTAACAGATTTACCACACAATGAGGGGGAAGGAAAACAGATTTATTAGCTGTCTCATTACAAAAGTTTAAATCCCTTTGTTTGCTTCACCTTCTGTTTTAGCTTAATTATACTCCCTCACGTGAAACCAAAACTACAAATTCATCCTTTGGGAGTGATTTTGTTTATAAACTTTGTGGTGTTAAAGGTTTTCTTCATATTCTGTAGTTATTTGACAGATGGTGCTATACTGTGATCACAAACTGTGAAATGTCTTTCAAAATGAAAACTGTATTAAAACCATGGCATTATTTCTCCCACATTAAATCTTAAGATGGAGGTAGGAATTCTTGTAAGATCATGGGTACACATTATTAAATTATTTAGTATTCATGTGTTTATGGTGTGCACTGACTCTGGCTGGCCATCAGGCAAGGCTCTGTCGTGCCTCCTCCTCCTCTGCTGTGTGTGACAGTTCTGTTTCCATGTGGCTGGCACTGACAGTGGCATCTGCAGCAGTGAAGGTCATGGAGAGGTAATGGAGGTGCAGTGATACCAGCTGGGTGAGATTTCTGATTTTCTTTCTCCTTTGGTGGAAGAATACAGAGGTAAAGGGAGAACAATTGAGAAATATAAGTCACTTGACTGTAGCCCACGCACCAGAACCATGCAGAGCAGAAAGCAAGCAAGGTTGTCATTGTCTGCTGGCCAGCATTGGAGTCAATCAGTGTGGGAACAAACTTGTGGTTTGATTCACTCTTGCAATGTATTGTAGTAAACTGCACTATCAATGCAATTTGAAAATGTTGGAGAAACTATCTGTAACATTGAAATAATGTTTAATGTAAAGAATACAATCAACATAGTTCAAATTTTAAAAATTCTAGTTTAATTATGGCTATAAAGCCCTCATTTGGTGTGTTCAAGTAAGGCAATGTGAGATGGCAGAGATCTTTTCAGTTGGTTGTTTTGAGTTTTGCCAACATGAAGATATATCTTTCCCTGTTTTCTGAACATTAAGTAAGGATCTTGCTCTGTATTTTAAGTCTTTATCATAGGTGGTCAGAGACCAAATTGTGAAACTGAGATAACAACACCAAAAGGGAATCACAGTGCATGTAATACTAGAGGAGGGTGTGAGTGAAGAAAGACAAAAAGGCACCAGGACAACAAGTGAAAATGAGGGTAGAAAAGAAAAAGCATGAGTAAACAGAGACCCTGGAGGAGCCTGCGAAGAAAGATGCATTTTGAAGAAGCAGATTACAGAATGAAAACTATTAAATTTGAAGAAACAGAAATGCACAGCAGAGAAGACTTGAAACATAATAATACAGCTTCAAGAGAAAAACCAGGAAGAAGGAAGTCTGGAAGAGAGGTAAACAAAGTGTGGGAGATGAGCTGCTGTTCTGGTCATTTGTTTACCCAAATACATGGAAGTTACTCTTCTGAAAGTGTCCCATTTATATTTCTGGCCTACAGCAAAACTACTCTGAAAAATACTGTCTCAGTTATTTTCACTTTCTTGCTCTGCCAGTCTCATTGCTCACTCAATGGGAGCCACACTGTAAAAAAAATAACCGAAGTCATCAACTTCACAGCACTTTATATTGATCCACAAATACCAGTGTCAGAAGCAGTTTTTGCCAGGATAAAAAATCAGCAGAAATTGGAAAGGAAGGTGACTACCTGGGGATATTATTGCTGAAATATGACTTTGAACAGGGAAAATGTGCTCTACCTGTAAAGAAAACGTGGCTAAAGTCTAGATAAAGAGTTTTCAATTCTTATGTTGCTCCATTTTTAGGGGTTTTTTTCTTTCTTTTCAAAATCTGAGCATCAACAGTGCAACAGAATCACACTTGAAATAAATTGAAAAAATTTAATAAATAATTACAACAAAGTATTTTATTATTGGCATTGAGAATGTGAGTAAAAGATAAGATACGTTCATAGATACCACTATGTTTGGAGCAATAAATTCAGTAACTTAGTATTATTGTGGAAGCAATTTCTGTGGGAAAAATGTCTCTTTTTTTCCTTAATGAAACATGAGAACACAAATATATAGAGTCAGGAATAGATTCATATTTCATTTTTGCACAAAATTCAGATGCATTATTTCTGATTGCTGTTTTATGTGTAGCAGCAGACACATATTTGCTGCTCAAGATGCTTAACCTAAATTGCATTGTTCAATAAAGTTTAAAGTAACAATGAAAGTAGGTCCTTTCATTAGTGCCACTCTGGAGATGAATTCAGACACTTTCAACCGTTTCACTCATACCTTGAAAAGTTTGCAAACCACTGAAACATTGGTTAGGTTATTGTCAGAATATTTTTTTCAAATATATTTTACAGAAACCTTTGTTTGACATTTGGCATTCAACATGCAGATCTTTCAATGGAAACAAAAATTTTTGAATATTTCCTCTAAAAAGGACAGAACTAAGTTCTGCAAATCTGAAATAATTTGAGACTTTCTTGCTTAGATTTTGAAAATACTCAAATGTCAGGAGCCTCAATAAAGTGAAATATTAGTTTAGTGTTTAATTTTATTTCCAGGTGTATAATATTATCCTCATTTATATCTTCCTCATGTAATTGGACATTAACATCACAGATCAGGTGTGATTGTTTTCCTCCCTCAATAGCCTCCTTGTTCTTGCTTGTATCAAATATGGATGTTGAGTGGCTCTTTCCTGCTCTTTAGGAAGTAAGGACACCAAGAAAGTAGTTGCCATGATTGGCTCTAAGAGTAAACCATTGGCATATTGGCATTTCTTCACATTGGTAAGGCATCCACAAAATTAGGACTAAAGCTCTCAAGTGCTACTTAAATAACTTAAAAGTACAGAGGAAGTAATGTATCAAAATACCTTCACTGGCTGATATCAGTGGTTTAATTAAGGATGGACTTGAACTGTAAATTCCTGAATCTAATGCATTGTACAAAGTTTGCAAATTTCTGAAAGTAAGTTATTTTAGTCTTAGAGTCTTATTTTTCAATAACATATTACTTTGTTGTGCAAAAAACCCTGAAAAATCAAGTTCATAATATTAAATGAACTTATGAAATTGTAAGTTAATTTAAAACATGTAATGACCAAGTATTAAAAGACTAACTACATAGAAGTGCTAATGTTTCTTTGGGATTTTAACTCAGTGTTTTCTGTTATTTTTATCTATACTGCACTAATATGTGGATAGTTATGCCTAGAATTTGTTGAGAGATATTATGCTAATTATAGCAATAGAAGACCTTTGTTCCATTGAATATCCAGAATTATAACAAAAGTTTAAGTTAAAAGGAAATGAGAAAATTATGGAGGAACTTATGCTTAAAGATTATTGGTTTCACTGGACATACAGATAGCACTCTGGGTAAGTTACAGTAAGTTAAGTCCTCAATTTGAGAACCAGACAATATTAGAAAAGTGCATTCTCTCTGTAGAATAGATCAGGGGGATGAAGGTCACTGAGAAAAGTAGTTCTTTTTCTACTTGGGCTGTTATTTGATTGTGATTATGTGATTATGGTTATGGTAGATATGTTTAATAACTGTATGCCCTAGTAGATTAAGCAATCTGAGAATAAAAGACAAAAACTAAAAAGTTCATTTATTCACTGTGCTCTGCTTCTCAGTATTGTCTCTCAGACACGTTTTCCCCTGATTTTCTCTCCAGACTTGATAATGTAAGCATTGTTGCCTCTTCCAACATAATAAATATTCCCTTATGCTGTCCACTCTCAAAAAGATGGGCACCATTAAAAATAGTGGTTGTCAAACAGCAGGGAAATTATAACGAAGACGCTAAGTTATACCAAAAGCATTAACCTGACATCCTAAAGATAAATGTTCAGTTTCAGGTGAATGCAGTCCATTCCCACAATGGCTTCAATGCAGACTAGGTGTCTGTAGTCAGTACAGGTAACCACAGGTTTTGACTACAATTTTTGTCACACTTGAGTACACTTGAGTTAAAATTGTAGCAGACTAGGCCATATTTTCAAAATAGTAAACCAAATATTTAGGGGTTTTTTTAGTTTTAAGATACAAATTTAAAATGAAGCCTGCAAAATAGCGGATGTTTCTATGTTTTTAGAAGGCTATTAGTCCTAAATGAAATTATTAGAGTAAAAAATTTTTGTGAGATTCTCTGTTAAAAATACATCTTTGCATTGATGTCAAATTACACCTTAGTTTGTCTCTTCATTTATATAAATTTTTGAGAGTTGGATTAGACTATATCTGATATAAACTCTTTGGTGATAGCTGTTATTTGAACATTCACCTAGAAGGGTTTTAATCTCAATTTTGATATTATGTTAGAAAAGGTGCCCAGCAGTCACTAAAATATCCATGTTTTCAATTGTGTAACTATTAGAGCAAAGTTTTATTCAACTAAAATATAATGAATTTGCCTTTCCCCAATTTTAATCTTGAATATTAGGTTAAGAAGAACTATTGGAAATATCTGTATAATGATACTTCACTGTAAATATAAGAAGAAAAGGAAAAGAAAGTGAGATATCAAGATAAATGTTCAAATTTTTGAATTGATAACAGTTAAAACCTCGTTGGACAGATAGTCAAGTTTCTTATAGAATGCTTATAGACAGTAGCTTGACATAAATTAGCAGAATAATTTCATAATTTTTAGGCTGATCCAGACGGTTACATTTAAAAAAACAAACAAACAAAAATTATCTGGAATCTGTTTGGCCTTGTGCTTCCTTTACTTCTAAAAGCTCTGGGCTACATTGAACTGTGAAGTTTAGTTTGGTGAAATTTGTGGTGCAGACAAATACAAGATCAGTGGTAAAGACACAGTGTTGTGAGTTAAATTTGTCTGGCTGCCAGGTGCCCACCAAGCCATATTTTACAAAAATGCATTATTTAAAATGTATTTTTGCAGCTGACAAACAGATATACTCTGTCAACCCAAGCCAATCAAAATGCACTGCAACATTTACTGGAAGAAAATATTTCAAAAATAGGAAAGGTTAATTGCAGTATCTATAAAAACGATGTGGTATGAAAATTAATAGCCAGTTTCTACTGCAGAGCATAGGGCTAGACAAATATTTGCTCCCCAAACACATGCAAAATTTATAGGATATCATACTGTAGTACATGGTTCCAGACTGCTTCCAACCAAGATTTTGCCATAGTCTCTGTGTTATTCTGCCCGTGTTAGTGTGTCATAAAGAATAGAAATATTTGAATATTTGTTTGCAGTCTTGCAAATCCTACTTTAAGATTCTTTAGTTAGCATTTTAATCCAAAACCAATTCTGGATTGGTTAAAACTATGTCTATTTACATTTCCATGTAGATTATTTTAAAATTGAGATTCATTTAAAATTTCAAGATATTAATAACATCAAACTTAAATTTTGACATTTAGCACTAGTTCAGTTGTTCAGCTCTTATAACCAGACATTTACCTAGAATGTTGCAGACAGCTTTAATCCACAATTAGAACTTCCCTATACCTTCTCTACAACCAGGTGAAAAAAAATGAACATTTCAGTCCTTTAAATAAGTATGAAGGTTCTTTAAACCTACTCAAATGAATCCATCTGTTTCCTGGGCTGTGGGAATCCACATCTATGACCATACAAAACATTTGCTTACTTCATTTTTTCCCATTCTAAAAGAAAACATTATTTAAGTCCCATCTAGTATAATTCTCAAATGCTTTGCTTACTTTTGGGCCATTAATCGCTTGTGGTTTCATTGGTCATTGTTTATATTCTTGTCCCCTGTTGTCTGAATTTGCATTTATCTGGACATATTAAAAATATGCTGTTTTCTTTCTATCTATAGGCCTTTATCAGTGTCTTTAGTTACCCCTACCTCAAACTGAGGGCACCTGATGTTTTCATGAGAAATATGTGTGTTGTCTCCTGAGGCACTTTTTTAGATGATATTGATGAGAATATGCTTTACTATTTTATACTGCTTGAACTCTGTATCAATGTACTGGGACTGGTAAAGATAATTTTCTTCATAGAAGCCACTTTGGTGATAGTTATTAGATCTATGCTTATTACACCACTGTTGCTAAACACTGCACAGCATCAAGAACTTTTCTATTTCTCACTCTGCCTCTGCACATGAGTAGGCTGGGAGCAGACAAAAGATTTGGAGGGTCTACAGAGAGGAAGACAGCTGATCTGAAATGACTAAAGACACATTCCATGCAATATGATATCATTCTTAACTGTAGAATTATGCAGGGTTGTAATTTTCCAAAAGTAGTTTGTGTTTGAGGATCAACTGGAAACCAGCCTGCTAGCAGGAAGTGGTGAGGGGTGACTTTTAAATTAGCAATTTTAAAACTTTTTTTACTCTTCACCTTTCAAATTGTATCTTGATGCAGAAGGATTTCTTCCTTTTGCCATTATGATCCTCTCCACCATCCTGCTGGGCAAGAGTAATCAACTAGTTGGTGAGTGCATAGTTGCTGGATGTGGTCAACGCACTGCTATCAGTCATTCTATTCATCTTTAAAATGCTAACATAATTCTAAATTTCTTCCTGTTCCTTAGGAATTCTGAAATATAACAAAACCTTTTATATGAGCATTAAAATTCTGAGGAAGTATTTAATTATCTGTTTTGGGTGGCAGGTGACAGTAAAAATATCAGTCTTGATGTCTATCATTTATAAACAACTGTGTATTCTAAGTACATTTGTGAAGAAAGATTGTTTATTTTTATGTATCACTTTAACACTAGATGGAAGAATTCAAGGGCGGTGACTTTGATTCCCTCTGTGTCTAAAGCCGTGCTTCCATTTAAAAATTTCACTTGAAATATTCAATACCAATATGTAACATCTAAATTCTTCCAAATATAATTTGGTCATTCAAATGAGCATTTGAAATACAATATAAAGCAGTAATCAAAGGAACTATTAAAATTTTAACAATTTTATTGTGGAAATGCATTCTCCTTTAGTAAAACCTTTTCAATTATTCCAAAAGTTTTTCAGTCACTTACTGTTTGTCCTTTTTTAAATGTACTTACTTCTTGGCCACAAACAATTTTGCATTCCTTACAGGAAGAGACATACCATGCACAGAATTATAAAGAAGTTTATAAAGAACATAATTTAGTGACTGATGGGCCCAAAGGGTTACACCTGCCAAAATGCTTTAACTATTGTAATGTGATGTAACAAACTGTGATGTGACTTGCTTGACATAATACAGTATGTCACCTAGGAATTAAGTGAACAAATGAAAGAGTAAAACTAGGAAAAGTCTAGTAGGGAGAGAGTTGCAATTTTAATTTCTAGTTTTATAAAAGAAATTATAGATATCTTCTTATAAAAGAAGATGTTCACCACATAAGAGATTGGTGTCAGGTGAAGTATTCAGAAGTTCTAGATAATTGGTACTCTGGGAACTCCCAGGGTACTGAATCACCCTTATGTTGGGAAAGAAAACCACCATCTTGTAGGAATTATGGCCAGAATGACAAATATCCAAGGCATTAATATAACATACTATGAAAATAATAAAGAAGTGAACAATACATAACACATTCATAATGCAATTTAAAAATCCTATCTAGTGACGTGTACAGAGATATTTATCCCTGCTCCCTAAATACAAAGTAGATTGTTAAATCTGTGAGTTTAAATTATGAGGCCTAACTCTAGATGAAAAAGACCTTTTTGTATCCTTCGATAAACCTTGAGTAGGAAAAAAAATCAGACAGGTAAAACTTTTCCAATTTTGAATATAGCAAAATTCTCCATTATATTCATATGGTAGACCATAAAACAACTGTTAGAAACTGATCTCTGCTGTATTTAGGCAATAATGCCAAACATCACTCATGTCTATCAGAATTTGACAAACAAAACATATGGAAAAAATCAAAATACTCTGTGAAGTCTTGAGCAGAACTGATTTGCATTAATTTGTGTCCTTCCCTTCCCTTCCCTTCCCTTCCCTTCCCTTCCCTTCCCTTCCCTTCCCTTCCCTTCCCTTCCCTTCCCTTCCCTTCCCTTCCCTTCCCTTCCCTCCCCAAAGCAGATTTCCTTTCTTCTGCAAAATACATACTTCCAGGGTTTCATTGCTGATTATTTATGCTCTACACTACTGCACAGTTTTAAATTTCTTGAAGTGAGACACAGAAAAGGTATGACTTCTGTGAGTATTCACAGGCATATTGCCCAGTGTTTCCAGAGCAGGGGATGCTTTCAAGACTCTGACCTAACTGAATGCATCATCAATCTCTTCTTTCTTCTTTCTTTCTTCTTTCTTCTTTCTTCTTTCTTCTTTCTTCTTTCTTCTTTCTTCTTTCTTCTTTCTTCTTTCTTCTTTCTTCTTTCTTCTTCCTTCTTCTTACTTCTTTCTTTCTTCTGTCTTCTATCTTCATTTTTTCCCCAGAAAGCATTGTGATTTCTCTTAAAAAGGAGAAAAAAAAGGTTAATAAAGGTAGGAAATTGAAGAATGAAAGCATAAAGGACAAGCAAATGTCTAAAAGCTTTCATTCTTTGAATATTTTTCCATGCAGATTATGTTCTATCCAATACTGTCTCCTAGAGTCCTCATATTACAAAACAGTAATTCATCCAATTTGAGGGTTTTTAGGGGTATAAGTAAGCAGGTGTTTAAAAAAATGGCAGCTCTGAAATTTTCCTCCTTTTTGAAGGAAATATTCCAAGGTTTCAAAATATTCACATTTTCCAGGCAGACTTTCAATCCATATTCTGTGATGACAGAGCTCTAACACAGCATTTCTTTTCAATTTGTGCCCAGATAACATTAAAAAACTGCAGTTTTTAGACAGAGGAAATTTACCACTGTGAGACCTGTGTAGTAACTCTTAGAAAAACAGTTTTAATATTTTTCACTTTTTTTGCAATATAAATTATAAATTAAGATCTTCTAAACAGTCTTCATCACATTTTAATTAGTTTAAATGCTCACTAGATGATTTGCTGAATGCCCCATTAACACTTCTTATTGCTTGTGGCACAAACAAGGATACAGGATATGAGATGGCCTGGAAATTCTCTTTCCACTCTGCAAAGCTTTAACTGAGCCTAAAGATTGTTGGTGTTACTATCTGAAGCAAAATAACCAAGCATTCTGTGATGGATCCATTTGCCAAGGATCTTTTATCTAGGAACCAGGATGAACACTTGCACCCCTTTAAAAAACCTGACAGTTTATGAAGACAAGCAGTGGCATTAGTTCAGATCTAGATAAATCTGTACTTCAGTATGAAATAAAATCACCTTAATGATGAAAAAGGGGAATCTAATTTAGAAACAGAAATAGGGTAATGTATTTACAAGTGGAGTTTAGATTTGTAATTTTTTGAAAAACAGACAACGCTACTGATAGCATCAGCAATGGCAACAAGAAGTGGAGCAAGTAAATTAATTAGCAAGCAGAACATCTCTAAAACTTGTTTTCACTACTTCTTTTGTGCAAATTTGCATATTCAAAATTGGGTTAAAAATTATTAGACACTCCCCCAAACTGACAGGAGCAAAAGAGGCTTTTTTATTTTATTTTAATTATAGCTGCACAACAAGGATGTTCCAAAAGAAGCAAATGTCTAACAAGGACAATGGTTTCCTATGGAAAGGAACAGATAAGAATGATAAAGCATGAATGTATCAAGTGCTACACAGCACAAAAAGATCTTAGGCAATAGAAGTTTCATCTCAGAGAGTCAGAAAGGAAAAGATTTTATTCCTCTTGTCATTGCCACAGTATGACAGTTTGGACAATTCACTGTATTGCCCATGAAGTAAAATGTGACGTCTCAAAAGATGACACAGAACTTTGCTTTTATGAAAAATGTCCTGATGTAAAATTGAACTGTAAGCTGGAAAAAAAAATCACAAGACATCATAAAGGAACAGGAAAGAAATTTTGATATCCCAACAAATAAAACTTACTGTAAAATACAAATTTCAAGAAAGATTTAGAGTAACTCCTTTAAATATGAAAATATATCAGCATGTTTTCAAATGAATTTTATTGATTGCATTGAAATATGTACATTATAATCCCACATCAGGAGAACTTAAACTTTTAGTTTCACTAAACTTATTAATATTTTTTTCACTTTTAAATTTCCCTACCATAATCCTTTTCTTAAACAAACACTCTTCTCTAGAAACAGATTTACAGAAACCCAAAAACCAAAATACAAAACCAAAAAAAAACCCCAAAAAAACCCAAAAAAACCAACCAACCAAAAAAAAAACCCAAACAGGAAAATAATCAAGATGACTTATATTTTATAATCCTTTTCTTACGTAAAATATCTGATCATCTGAATTCTACTGAGATAACTGAATGACAAAAGAAAAGCTGAATATCAGAAATATCAGTAGTTTTGAGCTGTGTAGAGTTAAAATGTGATGGTAAGATCAATAGCATACTTGGTCAAAAGTTAGTCACTGTGTGTCCACAAGTGACTTACCTATATTCACATAAAGGGTGATTAATGGACAGATGAACACCCTACTGGGAAAAATTTTCCAGTCAAACCCTATCAGATTTGTTAGTCTCAGCAGTAAATTTAATATGTTATAAAGTAGTTTGAATCAGAACGCTGGTCTCTGTCTTACTTCTGTTGTAGTAGAGTCTTGAGCAGGAATAAATTCATAAATATACCCCTTTCCTAATTCATGTTTTTTTCTAGGCATATTTACTTATAAAGTCTTGGTCTTGAGCAGATGCAGGTCAGCAATTTGAAGTCCATATCAAATTACTACTCCTATAATAATGCCATGGGTATCTACATAAAGAACAATTAATCTCTGCAATTAAGTAGAGAATATAACTTACCATATTTTTATATACCTCTAAGTTTCTTCAAATGTTTTACATGTAATAAATGCAAAGCATGATATTTTTAACCCAGTATATCAGGCTCTTAAAAATTGTTCTCTGATTCTCACTTTCTGAAATGCATCTAATCTCCCTTCCTTAGACTCCTGTTTTTAGACAAAAGACGCCAGACTCTGATTTGTTAGAAACTATTGCATTTCCACAATAATTGATAACTACACAGATTTCTATTTTTCTACTTTTTCTCTTAGGACTTTTTTTCATGGTGGGTTTTTGCTGAAGATTTCTACCTTAAAAGTATTTTTTCTTATCTCTAAAATATGAAAATGTTACATTTATAAAAATAATTTAATCCAGAAACTTTCTGCAGAAAGCAGGTGTCAGAGTAGTGCATTTCTATGTTCTGAAAGGTGTCATGGACACAATTACTGAGCACAATGAATCTTTAAAGCAAGATTTAAAAATCAGATTTCCAAGAGGCCATTTTCCCCCTGCTTTAAAATACTGTTGTTAATGTATAGGTTGTGTTCACAAGGACAGATTTATGTAATTGTCTAAAACTTTCCAATATTTGGGTTGGGGTTCCAAAAGGAAAATAAAATCACGATGGTCTGGGGTATGTGTAGGCATATAGATTCCTTTTAGTTTTAAGAAGTATCCTTTATGATAGGACCTTCAGTAAAGATCAGGATCTGCACTTTGTACTAGGAATGGGCGATGTCTGGTAAAATGAATAAAGTCATCCAGGGGTCAGTGGTTAGTGTCACAGAAAGCACTGACAATGCCTCTGTGACAAGCAGCTGCTGGCCACCTCCAGGACTGGGCATAGCAGGACAATTAATATCTTCATACAAGAATGGGTAGCAGATATCTAGGGCAGAATGACAGACTGCCTTCCATAGCAGCCCTTTTCAACAAAGGCCACAAGAAACATTCTGTTTGGTTGGCAGAAGAAGGTCAGAAGACTTTGTCTTGCAAGAAGTGAAACTTGCTGAAATTTCCTCACATGCAGAAGGCATTGATTATTATGCATAACAACCTAACTACTTTGTAATGAATGTTAACTGCATACATTCCAAAGGCTTTGTTTAGCTTTGATTTCTCTTAAAAGCATTGCAGTGTGAGTCAGAGCAACAAAAACTGGAGGCTGTGGATGATTATTTATGAGCTGATTGATTTAAATGGCTTGTTTGGAGTAGAGTTTTGACTTGCTGACCTCTAGAGGTCCCTTCCATCTTAGATTTTTCTACAATTCTGTAAAAAGTACAGAAAGGTCTTACTGAATTTATATTGGGCCAAAAGTTCTTCAGAAGGAAGAGCTTAATCCCAAGGAAGATTAACACTGAATAAAGAATTTCAGACTGTGATTTTTAAGTATCAATATTCTGTAAGAGCCTAGAGTCTAGACCTCAACCCTTACAGTCTAGAATCTCTTAAAACCCAGAGGATTTGGATCGATATAGGTTTGGTCTGATAACCAAAGTATAGACATTACACAAGAAATGGATTCAGACAGAGGCTGAATGTCTGTGAATAGTTGAAGCTGCATTGATGACATTTTTTCCATTGAGTTTGAATGTAATAATTACCTTCTTCAAATATTAGATCCATCTTACCAAATTTAGCTCTTTTTAGTCCATGATGATTATGCAAATTTTCTGTGCAAATTTTTTTTCACATTTTTAGAGTGAGAGGCATCTCAAGATGAGGCGTAATCTCTTATAGAATGAATGGCTGATACATGGATTAACTGACCATTTCATGGTTTTGAGCAGCCCAGAACAGACACAGTGTCCTGGGGTGACTGTATGATGCTTCTATCCCCAAATCGTCTGTTCTGTCTGTGTTAGATATTGTGTTCTGTAGCTTTAAGACTGGTTCCTAGAGCGAAGGGGGAGAAAACAGAAGCGCGGGGTTTGTTTTTACAGAAGCAGTTCCTCCTCCACATTCCAGCTCTTGGACTGTTCATCTGAAGCACAGACAGGCGGCGGTCAGAGATCTTTTTTTTTTTTTTTTGGCTTTTAGTTAGTTTTAGCTAGCTAGGGCAGAGTTCCCTGGACTGGTTTTTTTTCCTTTTTCTTGGGACTGTTTAAACCTGCTCTTGGACTGAAAGATCTACAAGAGCGAGAGCACCAGGGAGTCCACACTTGGGCCACCGAGGCCCAGACCGGCATCTCTCAGCGCCGGAGAGAACTGATAAGGCTGAAGTGAGCCGGGTTCCCACAGCAAGGACTCTCTCTCAATTTTGCCAGGTTTTATTGTTTCATATTATTAATTTCTAAGTTTGTAAGTACTTTCTTTTTGTTAAATAAATAGTTTTTTCCACTCATCTCTAAGGAGGTTTTTTCCTGAACCAGTAGGGGGGAGGGGCAGTTCCAGCTTGCTTTCCAGAGAGACCCCCATTCGGGAGGTTTCCTCCCAGATTTGCCCTAAGCCGGTACACACAGGCATATTCATAGTTATGTGAGGAAATCCACCCTTCATACCCAACCAATAATGCATGATAAGAAAAGGACTTGTTTGAGTAAAAAGGTTCCAGAATGTTCATAATGTACTTATTGCAGAGCTGAAGGTTTGAAAGATGAGAAAGTCCTGGATATAAGTAAAGTTATTAAGACTTTTAATCAAATTAATCTGGTTCATTGCTATAACTAAGAAGAATTTTTATTTCCAAGTGTCCTAGTTCCAGTCAGGACAGGGTTAATTTTTGCAGTAACCAGAAGATGACATTTCTGGGATGTTAGTCTTGTCTGTAACATCTCTCATCATTGCTAGGGGCAGAGGGAAAGGAGTCTCTTCCAGTCTGGGTAGCAGGGCTGCTCTACGGTGTAGATTTTGCATGTGAATCATTTTTCATTTTCCTTTCTTGCTGTTTCCAGTAAATTGTTCCCATCTCAGCCCTGCGATGTTTGCCTCTTGTGCCTCCAATTGTCCTCTCCATCCCACCACAGGGAAGGAAGCAGACGGGAAGTGAGTGAGCAGCACATGGTTTGGAGAGTCTCAGTGGGAGTACTAAATTGAGGAATACCATTCCTAAACCATGACATGAAGATTATTTTCTGACTATAATATTAACCAAACTGCTTATGATGAAGCTACAATTAACAGATATTATTAGCAACTGTTCTCTGATACAAAGCTAAAAAAAAGCTAAAAAAAAAAAAATCATCAACTTTCAGAAGACCTAAAAATTTTACAGCTGTGTGAAACATGAAATTGATAATCTTACAAGCAATATACTGGTCTGAAGACAGAGATGACACATGTACTGCTGCAAAGCTGTATTCATTAGAAAATCTATCCTAGTAATCAGAAAAGATGTAATTTTTTACAAGAATCACCAAAAGTCTATCAAGGATATTCATGCTACAATGACAAGTCTGTTTGATTCACCAAGAGTTTTATTACATCACCTCTCAACATTTAGCTCAGGTTTGAAGAAAATGCTTCATAACTGATAAAATAAACTTGTGTGGTCAAAGCCATTACATCTATGAGTCATGGGTCATAGAAACAGGATTAGAATTAAAAATTAAGAAGAAAGCAGCTCCAATCTACTAAATATTTTATATTCTTATATAGCAAAACAAAACAACATAAAATTCAAACGCTGAAATAGAGGGGAATAAAGTAAAACTAAATTATAAGTTTTGTGCATAAGCAAGCGGAAAGAATTTTTTATTACTAATACAATTTTTTTAGAATAAACTGGAATGGTGGTATATAGGTATCCAAAATTCCCTATCAGAAACATTAATGAAAAAAGAGAATAAAGGAGTATTGCTTCAAAATTGCATATTTGCCCTGAAATCAAGGGAGAACAGAAAAACAATGAGCAGATGTTTTGAAGGAAATAGATGAACCCTTGTAAATATCAGTGTAAAGCCAATGAACTGTTCTCAAAGAGGAGCTTTTCTCTCTCTGGGCAAGATAGGTTACTTCCAAGTAGTGAAAATTTATAGTTACATGCACTAATTTCAAAACTATTATGGATTCATGTGATTTAAAAATTATAATGCTGTGCCCAAAAACTGGTTCCAGAATGCCGGAACATTTTAAAATAATGGTTACCTCATTTCAATTAAATATTGATATATTAGAGATAATTGTGTATGTTTGTATTCCTTTGATTATTTTCCAGAAAAATTATTCTCCATACCAAATGAACAATATTTAATTCTAATATCAAAATTTACTTTGACAACAACATATTGAAACTTCAGCTCTATGCAATAATTTCTGGAAATCAACATGATAATATATTTCTACTTACAAAATCCTCTCACATTATCAGTATTAGATGCAAGTGTGTTACACAGATTTTCCTATATTTTTTTCAATTGGTTTAATTGATTAATAGATTTATGAGACATGACAAAAATCCACTATTTATGTTTTTGATCATACCTTTTTTCCTAAATTAATTGATGTAAAAATATGCTAGAAAGTCACTACCAGGATGCAAAATTGTATATTTGTTGCTTTTTTTCCATTTGATGATATGTATTAATAAGAATATCCTTTCCTGAAATATTCTGTCCCCAACCCTCCCACAGCAAGAGTGACTCTTGTAGTTTTCTGGGTACTATTATTAATTTTTTATCAAAATGCAGTAAATCTCAGTGCAGGAATTAAGAGACATTTTCTGTTCTCGTTCCAGACACTAATTCACATGAGCATAGGCAGCTGATTCGATCTTAGGAAATCCTTGTTACCCGCATTCTATTCATATATCACATATATATGTGTATATATTTTAAATTACAACATGCTACTTGTATTAGTGTTTCTTCAGAATTTTCTTGGAACATATTAATTATAATGATCACTCCAGTTTAGTGGTCTATGCATGTCTGGAAACAAAGAAAAAGAGGAATGGCTAAACTTGTAAAACTAGTGATTCTCTATTCTTCTGCTCATATCAGCATCAACTTAGATTGAAGATAACCAATTTCAGGTTAACTCATGGGTAAAATATCTGCTCTCAGAGAAAATAAAATATCCTGTAGCTTTTAAAATTGTTCTTAATACTGGTGTTAAGGACTGTCTTGATGCATTTGTTTTTTCCTGTTTCATATTTTCACAACATTTAAGAGGGAAACTGTGTTCAGTTGCTGTACTTAAATCAGAAATAATTAAAATAACTGCTTTTTTGATGTGACAGAAAGCAGGAACAAGATATCTCTGAAATCATATAGCATATCCATATGTGATCTAAATAAGGTATTTGGATTTAAGAACTCAACTTCTTTCATGCTCAGAAATGAAAAATTATTGTTGGACAAAAGTCCTGCATGGCTGCAATCCCTGTGTCATCAGACAAGAGCTATGGCACTAGCAGAATGAAATAAACTCATCAAAGTCCCAGAGATAGAGGAAAATGAGATCAGAAATCTTAGAAGTTACAGAGATCTGATCTAGTAATAAAAGTATTGCATATGCTCAGAGTGTCACACAGTTACTCCCTTCTGTGCTTCCACTTCTTTCAGGAGGAAATTGTATTAGTAGATTCCTATTTAAATAGATAAGACTTAACTCTCCTCTTATAATCCTGGTATAGCTGATGTATATAATTTCTTATACCTTAGAATGATTAGTGAGTGATACTTTCAGCAACAACTCAGAAGTTAGATATGCACTTCTAAAGTAGAGTACAAGACTTTAATTTGTCATTCCTCATACTAAGTTCTGAATATTTTATGGCTACACTCAGGAACTGGATGGCTGCTTTAGAATTAATAATTAAAACTCATTTTAAAATAACTGTCTTTGGGGAATGGGTGCCACAGTGAACTAAACAATTCCTATTCTCAGCATTATGTCCCTGTAATTTCCTGGCCTGATTTGCAGTACATTCTTATATATTTCAGGAAAGACATATACATCAAGGTATCATGGAGGGAAATAAAAACCCTAATAATTTAAGACTGCCACAGAGAATTTAGATGACTAAGCAGAAAAAAACCCCTTCTTTCCACAAGAGCTAGCTCCTTAAATGTTCATCACATCTGAGTGTACTTTTAATCCCTCCTTTAAAAAACTTCTCTGGTCTCAGCATACAATAAATCACTGCATTCTAGAGTTTGCCAGAGACTTTTTAGGAGATGATTTTCCTGTCTAAAAATGCTGAATGATTGGAAGTGTTTTGTGGAAATTTGCCAATCTCAAACAAAGTTCAAAGGGTGGTGAAAGAGTTTTTTTCCTATTAAGAACTGATTATTTAATGTTAAAAGCCAGAAGGTAAAAGTTTCATTCAGAATTAATTTTTACCATTACAAATTAATGGTATGTTTTATTTTAAATTCTATTTAGAAATTATAGATGCTAACTGGTATAACTGATTTACTATGCAAAGAAAAGACCTAGTCCTGTACTTGTTTCAGTAGCATTCCCTAGATGGCTTGGACAAGCATTTTTCTAAAGAATATAAGCCAGAAGCTCAGGAAAAGCTGTGATGGATTTCAATTCACTTCAAAGGCTGTTTTTCTATTGCTTGAACAAATATTGAAAATGAAGACAGTATTCTGTGACAAATATATACACATATATATGTGTATATATATATATACATATATGCACATATATACACAACATAAAGGACATAAAATTTCTAAGCACATATTTTGTGTGGCTGTACAATGATACCCATGACAAAATCTGTCTGACTTATTCTGGCATATAAAAATATGACACACTAGAAAACTAACAGATGTGGCAAAGTCGTTTTTTATGTTCAAACCACAAGAACATTCCAAGTTTTCCAGGCATTTATTGCAGATTGCAATTGTATATCATGGATCAGACTCCCTGAACATGGTCTGGAAAAAAAATCCAAATTGCATGAACTCTGAGGATACTGCAAGATTTCAGGCAAGTGACAGACACTGCAATTTTTAGCCTGCTATCTTTGTTGCAGATCGATTATTTTAACAGTGACAGAAGAAAGAAAAAGACACAGAGACAAAGAAAAATGCAGGTTTGGAAAAAAAAATTATATGTCTGGCCAGAAACCCCATTGTATAAGGAGAAGTCATAAATCTTTTTCTTTGTTTTTCTTTCTATCATGTCAATGTCAGTAATAGTGAAGTCTCCAAAACCTTGAGCATATATATTTTTAAGCCAGCAACCAAGCAAAATATTGGATATACCCATGTACTCATTTTTTACATTAAGCAGTATTTTAGAATGCTGTAGATAGAAATAGGAGTTCTGGGTTTTATTTTTGTTCATGGTGTTTTGAATGCTCTGTTTTCCAATTTCATATTTCAGTGAAGGTCAGGGGCCTTCTCAATATTTTTCCCTGACAAATTATGAATGATTTGATCTTAGCCATATTTTTAACTTGGATGTGATGAAAAGCAGACCGAATAAAACAAAGAGGTGTTGGCTGCATCATTTGGGATTTTAGTTAAGATATGAAATTAAAAAGAATACTTAGGAAATCAAACAAAAAACTATTAAGTTTAAGCATTTGAGACATGTTTGCCTAAACCATGAAAACTGATTCAAGTTTCACAGAACTGTGAAAGAAATTAAGGTGTGCTTCACTTCTGCTTTTACTTTGACTGTAGCATCCAATTAATCAAATGAATAGTCAGGTAAGAAGTCCACATCTAGGCTCATGCAATAAGATACAAATTATTATAATTTCATTATACTTACAGATTTGTTTATTCACATTCAGTAAGATGAATAGATGATATAATAATAGATAATATATAAGAATAGGTAATAGACAATATTATTTGAAATATAGGTTAATAGATCTAATTGTCACTTTGAAGATCTCCAAGGCACTTTCATAATTCCAAGTGATATCAAATGCCATTAAGGATATTTTTTCATACAAGCATTTATTTTGGAATTATGTATATTTATAATTAGAAGTTTTTATAATAAGGAAAAGTAGTATATCTATTGTTGTATCTATTCTAACATATTTTCGCATTTAGAAAAGTCATTCTTGGTGCATAGAGAGGATTTATGGGACACAGGTGACAATGTATTAAAATAAAACAAACCCAAGAAGACTTGAACTGTGTTTATAAAATTGTCATGGATTAATGGAAGAAAAACTGCAGCACAAAAAATTTAAGAAAAAGAAATTCAAAAGTTCCTATCTTTCCACTTGAACAAATAATAAAATAAGATTACATAATAGCTGTATGGAATGTTTTCATCTTATTGCTTAATAAAATACAAAGTATATATAATGATACTGAGTACAACTATATTCAATTAAAACTGATTAAATTATGAGAAAACCCTACTGCATATCACTCTTGAATGCAGAAAACTACAGAAAAATCTTGGGATTTTTTTTTCTTTTTCCACAAAATCCAGAAGACATGAAGAATGAAAATTATATCTTTGAGTTGCTTTGTTATACTAACAGTGCATGGCTAAGTCCTTTTTTGTGTGGGTTTGTTTTTTTTTTTTTTCTTTTGCCGTATCTGCAATTTTAAAAAAATCAAAATACTTGAGGTCAAGTTATGTACCAAAGTTTCATAAAAATTTTATAGCTTTCCTTGCTGCCCATTGACTTCAGTTTAAAAACCATTGGTATATAGAGAAAGAATGAATCCTCTTAATTTAAATTAACTCTTGAATACTTATGATTTCCTTGTTTGCAAAATTATTTTCTACATGTGTCCATTATTAAATGTTTCAAACTTAATAAAGTGTCTTCCATAAAAATTAGCCAACTTTAATGAACATATTTAAATATAAAACATTTGCCAACATATTGCATCTTAGACATAATGAGCATTTTTTTTCAATTGTAACCTTAATGGTTTTGTAAGAAAGCTGCAAAACATGACTGGCCCATACCTTTTCTGACAGTTTTATTGAGACATAATGAATGTAGGATGTAATTTATGAGAAAGTACCAAGTCAGTTGGTGGCATAAACCTTTAGTTATTACATTGTGTGTGTAAAGCAATGCTGATTTACATTCAGACCTCAGACAACTCCAGCTAATTATTCCATTTTAATGTGTAGCATTTTTCCTTGGAAAAATTAAGTATTACTTTTTTGGTTTGATATTTTTGTTTTTCCTGGTTTTTTTAAGTTCTTCACGAAAGTAAACTTATAGGGTCTTTTTGATCCTATTTCTATGGTTATTTTTTATATCTAGTAGGCATTCCACCTTCCATTTATTTGAAATAAAATTTCAGTAATGAAATTTTACAATATTTCTAAAAATATGCAGTCCATGCTAATAATGGAACACAGGCCACACTATGAAATGGATTGATTTGTGTAAATTCATTATTAAAATTTTGAGTCTGGACAATAGGGACGATCAAGTATTCTTTACCAGGTACAGTAACATTCAAATGTAACATTCATAGTGTTATTTCTTTATCTTTTTATCATGTTCTCAGGCTGTAGCCACAAAAGTTTTCTCTCTCTCTCTCTCTTTCTCTCTTTTTTTTTATCTCTTGTTTTTTTTTGGTTTTTTTTTTCCTAAGCGTCAGATACTCCTTTCATTTATGGTACTGGTCTAAGAATATACTTTGTCAGTTTTCATTCATTTCACATATCTGTGCCATCCTAGACTGAAGCAATCAGAAAGATTTCTGGCATTTTAGAGTGCATTTTAGATATGTTATATCCATCAACAAAACATGAAAGACTCTCAAAGTATGTAAAAATATTGATTGTTTTAAACAAATAAAAATAACAGTAGTGGAAAAGTGATGCAACCATCACCAGTCAATCGTGCAAAGAAAATTCTAAGAGATCAAGGACAAAAGTTGTTTGATTCAGAATATTGAGAGCTGGAGTATTTGAAGTGTCACAGTGATTTTTGGCATGCCTTGACATGTCACAGAGTCTGCTGTAACAGTTTGTGCATCATCCAAATGGAGATTCATGTGCTGGAAGTTTGACTGGTGACAGATGCAAGTTTTCACTTCTTCAGTTTGACATTTGAATTCAGTATCATTAGCTTCTCCAGAAGCTTCTCCTGCATACCTTGCAAATAATTTGGCACTTTGAACAAACAAAATAAGACACACTTAGACGGCAATTGATCTGCTCTGCAACTTTAGAGGTTATTTATGAAAAGGTGGAAGTGTACTGACATCATAAAACCCAGAGGAGATTTTGCAATTATTTAAAGTGGTCATACAGAATATATATATATATATTATGAGACAGTACACTGCTGATACAGGGTTTAGCACCTTCCTTTCAGGAGATGGTGCCTCTTTGTTACTATTATTGTATTAAATATGTACTTACTTACTTTTACACGGAAGGGAGCACCCAAGATTTGTAGATGTGCCTGGCTGAAAAAGAATGACAAAAGCCAAAAGAGTCCAAAAAAAATACAGAAAATTTTTTAGCAGACTGCAGACTAGCCATGGAAATTGGTATATATTTTGCTCCTATAATAATAAAAAAAATAGAAGATGAAAGGGAGAGGAAAGGGGATCACCAGTTCTGGGTCCAGCACTGATCCAGACAATAGGGTGTCCAAGGTCCTGGTGGTGCCACTCAGGCTTTGTGGGGTTGCCTTCCTATGGGTAAATTTTCCTCACTCTGGGATTAGCAATTTCACTCTTAATTTAAGTGAGCATGTGCAGTCCAGTTTCTTGGCCTTCCTGGAAATGGTTTGGGTATCTCTGAAGGTCTTTTAGTGGTCTTGATCCCCCTCTCTTGGTCTTGACCACTCCTTCACCGCATTTCTGCGCTTGCGCTGTTTGTTGTGTGTTCACCATGGAACTGGACTGGAAAATTGTTTCAGAAAGGTGCTGCTTTACCTTTGTGCAGTCCTCCTTTCCTAACAGATCCTGATCTAACTTGCCCACTTGAATGGTCAGCAATGTGTGAGGTATAGCAATGCATAAACTACCAACTGCCCAGGCTCCTACATCTACCCAGAAATGCAGTCAACACTCTTTCTTAGCAAAGGGCCAGTCTCACTAACAAATGATATGGTGATTGGATAAAAGCTATTGCCAGGTTTTCATAAAAAATAAACAGCAGAATTTCTAAATTGTTATAAAATTAAAAATCCATTATTCTCTGAAATTTTACGGACATCTGGTTATAATCTTGCCTGAAAGCTTGAGTTGTCATCCCTTTTGTTTTTCCTGATTCCTCATTTCAGATTACAATGGAAATGGTGACTGAATTTACCACGAATTTTCACCATAAATCAAAATATTCTCTAGACCTCACTGCTTCTTTCCTGGTCTCTGCAGCATGCATAGAACCACTGATGCATGCTGCTGAATATATTTAGGTAGTATTGCTGATTTCCTGCAACGCAGCATTTCTCTCTTGCAGGTTGTTGGCAGTCACAAGATTAGACTTTAGCTCAGTTTGCTGAGTTTGCCTGAAGAGAGGCAAACTTGCACGGGTAAAGAAGAGTCTGTGTCAAAGTGTCTCATGCCATCACAGTGCTAGAGTGCTAGTGAGTGAGGAGATGAGGTGGATTGAGAACTGGCTGAACTGTCTGACTCATAGTGTGTTGATCAGCAGAAGCATGGCATCCATCTGGATCCCACTTATTTTTGCACATCTACATTAATGACAGTAACAATGGGGTATAAGGAATGCACCCTCAGCAAGTCTGCAGACAAGACAAAACTGGGAGTAGTTGATCCACCAGATGGGTTTGCTGCCAGCTAGACCAGAGTGACCTCAAAAGGTTGGAGAAATTGTTAAATAGAAATCTCAGAAATCTGAGCAAAGGTAGGAAATGTAGAGAATCAGCAGTGTCAGCTTGTTTTGCATCTCTTCTGTCATATTTTTCTGGCTAGCAAAGTAAGTTAGTCAATTTGATACTTGTTCAAAGAAGCATAAATCCAAGTACATGTTTTTGTGAAATTTATTCTGGCTTAGGAGACAACAAAATTATAATGTTTTCTGGGTTTTCTTCCCATTTTTGTTTGCTTCAGCTTCAGTGTTCCTCCCCAAAGTACTTTTATTATATTTTCTGAATAGAAGCTAAAATGGTGACTTTTGAAATACCCATCTGATTATCTTTAAAGTTTTTACTTATAATGGTGGGTCCTTGATGTTTTTTATAATGCAAATGGGAAAGGATGACAAAACCTCAAAAAGATATCTTGTGGAAAAAGTATAATTAATAAATCTCAGTTGGTTGTCTTCATTTTGAAAGGTTCTTTGATTTCATGCTACATTTTGCAGTGAACCACAGACTGTCCAAACATGAAAAATGATATTTCCCATAAAATAATGTAGAAAATGTCTTAAAGAAGTATCAACATCTTGCAACTGGGACAGAATCACCATCCACCAGCTTCTTCTTTTAGGTAAAAAAGTAAGGATATGACAGCTAACATGATGTATCAATGTATGACCTTACAGTCTTGTCAGCTAAAAAGCAAAAGGAAGCCAGATTCACTTGTTCTCTATAAACGTGTTCTGGAAGGGAAAAAAATTCAACATTTCAAAATCACAAATGCTACTGAGTAACCCAAAAATTCAAATATAGATCAAATAACATTTTCTCTAATAATAAAAATTTTTTACAAGGATAAGAGTAAATTCTTTTAATGCAATTGGTTTCTTTTACAAATAGCCTTTTAGAAATATATATAATGAATGAAGAAGTTAACTTTAGCATTATAACTGCATTTTTAGAACTCGGAAATAATATATTTTAGCCATAATTTGGAAAAGCATCTTTGAAAGATGACCAAAATGTTTCCTCAGTCTGTGCCTGTCCAAGGTTTCATCTAGTAAGCAGGAATAGGTGAATGAAAACACCAAGCACACAGAAAAGGAACCTAAATTCTCACCTGTGTCTGAGCTCAGGTTTCCTGAATGAGAACAGTCTGATGCTTCCTGTCAGGTGAGACACACAGCATAGAAAATTCTGAAATTCTCTACAGAAAAGAGATTAATATTTTAAGTCATGTTGGAAAGATCACTGTTTTCCTTGTAGCTAGCAATTAAGTCAGTAGAACACTTTCCTGGAGTGCAAGAGAATTGTATTTGAATTGCTTGAAGATGGACTTGTATGGGAGATCAGAGTATCCCTCTGGGTCTCCTGGATGGGCAGGAGCTGGACAGGGGGGTAGATCCTCCTTGGCCTGTGTCTGAGACAGTGGTGGCTTTTGGTCTCAGCCTGTAGAAAAAACTGCCAGGGCTGTCTGAGGATTTGGAGGCCACACGGGTTTGATTGGTGTGATTTTTGTTATGTCACTGGGTGAGAAAGTAGGGTTTTAGATTTTGCTATATAGGTAAATGGGGCCAAGATGGAGGCAGATCAGTGTGATAAAAGCACATTTTCCTGTCTTCCTTTTCCTCTTCCTCTTTGCAAAGGGTGATGGGTTTTTAGGATTGGGTGAAGGTGCAGTTTCACTGCATGACATGGATTTTAGTTATTGGTGTTTAGAGAAAAACAATGTTAACGTAGTTTAGAGTATAAAAGTCCAGGTGCTGTTGTGGGCGGGGGAGATTCCATCTTTCCAGCTGCTTGTGAACTTCACGCTGGACAGAGAGAACTTAGAGATAAGATTTCTAAAATAAACATCTGCAGTCTGCAACCCAGACGTTCTCCGATTCCTTCTTTCAAGCACGGGCCAGTGAGAAGAAAGAGTTACACTGCTGGTGTTAATCTCAGAAGAGATAACTCGGACAGACTTGAACCATATTTGTCTCTGTTTCTTGATTAAATATCATGCTTTATGCAGATCTTCTTTTTCTTATTTTTATATCAGTTTGTGTTGACCTCAATGGCTTAGTCTGCACTATTTACAGTTCAAAAGCCAAGTAGTCTGTGGAATGAAGCCTTGAATTTTACCCCAGAGCTGTATTCATCATCTCTCCTCAGCTATTTCAAGGAGCTCTTGGAATCAGCTAGAGATCTAGATGAAAAATTTTATTTTTATATAATCCATAATACTATTATATTTTACCATATGTTTATCACTGATGATATGACTGTTTACATAACTAAGAGATTCAAGGCTTTACTTTATTGCTTTTTATCACAGTGCTTCCCTTAATAATATTTTGGTGATGAAACTGTGATGCAATAAGTAATTGCTGCTTCATAAGAGAATTCAAGCAAGTGACCATTAGGTCACTGATCTCTCTTTAAAATTTTTCTTGTGGCCTGAAGCTTCGAGAAAGTGAGTTATTTATGATAATTGCAAGGAATATTATGATAACCATGAAGAGTTTTTATATGTTTTCATACTCCTCTCTAAATGGTTATTGTTAGCGAGTAAAATGGCATGACTATCATCTTACATGTGTTGTTCTTTCCTATCTTCCTCAGAAAGAGGCTTTTGTGACAGGTTTTATTCTAATAAGGAAATATTTTTTTATGTCTACTGCTATACATATAATTTAGTATTGTTGCATATAGTGCATATACATATATGGTACTGTATCTATTAATGAAAGCTCAGACCTATGTGTGCTACACTTGGTGCTGAACTCCCTGTGGTGTTCTGAAGAAACTATTTATCTCATTTCTCTTTCAATTTCCAAGGAAGCATCTTTCCTGGCAAAAGCAGAGGTAGACTTTTACCTTTATTGAGAAAAACACTGTTACGTGAGTTGCTGTTTTTCAGAGTTTCAGATTATTTAGCTATTCTGCATTCTAGTTTTAAATGGAAAAACTTGTTTTGAACTTGAAAAAAATCTCGTTGTTTGAGAAGTGCAATAAAGCAAGGATAGAAAAGAAAAAAATCTTTGGCACTTACTCGATGGGAAGCAAATCACTGGAATGCAGTAATGTCAAAAAAGATATGCAGTTGACTGATGGTAAAATGGCCTGAGGTTCCAGTATTATGTGGAGGATTAAGAGGCTATACACTGAATATTAAAGATCAAATGTTGCTCTACATGGTACAGTTTTGAATGTAGCAAAAAGAATAGTGAGAAAAAGCCTGTGGGACAAGAAAACTTGCCTATAGAAGGGCAACTTCAGTGATCCAGTTATGGAGGAAAAGGCATACAAAAAAAGGACTGAGGGCTGACTTGTATAAACACAGATTAAATTATCAATGCAAGATCAGTAGCATATAATACATGATGTGCTCACCTACTCACACCAGGCAACACAGGGATTATTATTCTGTAATAGGATTAAAAAAGAGAATAATAATTTGAAAATATATAAAATTGAAATTAGGTGCTCTATCATACAGTAATGCCTATCAAATGGAATCAATCTCTGAAAACCATAAAAGCATCTCTCTAGAGTTTTTTCTTCTCACCTGACCATATACTTCTATGAAACTTGTAAGAATTTAATATTTTTCTACCTTTCACTCACTGTATGACTTTTCAAATGGAAGGAAGTTGTTATAAAAGCTTTTACAGTACTGGGTCATGGCCCTTATGCCAAAGGCCATTTTTCTACAAGTATCCCAAATTACTTTTAAGGTATTTTTCCTTACTGTCAAGGGAATGTTTTCACTTTGATTTTCATGTCATGCCCAAATGACATATCTAGTCAAATATTTGAATGTTCTTAGAACCTTAGTTCAATGACTATTCAAATTGTGCTGTCAGAGGATTCAGTGGTATTTTCTTTTCATGACAGTTTCTGACTTCCTTGAAAAATTTGTTGCCAAGTATCAACCAGAAACTCTTCAGTTAAAAAAGAGGAAAATAGTTTGTCACGTAATGTCATATGTCCTTCTGTCTTTGTATTGACTTATGCAGAATTAAACACAGTTACAGCTGTAGCAGGACTTCTGCCCCTGCCAAGGAAAGCTTTTCTATTGTTTGTTAGCTGGTGCAGTAACTCGGGGCATCTTGTTTGATATAAGCCCCACACAAGCCCTGTTGAAGGACAGTTTGCCCTCTAGTGATTTATTTCGGCACCATGGGATTGGTCCTTTCAGCTGACAGTAAGCATCTTGCCGTGGAAGCAGATATGGGAAGATAATATGGAATTTCTGATTGACAGACACTTCACTTCTGCACATTGCCTTGAATGTGTGGAGTCTTTCATGGTGACTTTGATGGTTACTCTTCCAGAGATTAAATGAAAGGACTCTGAGTACACCAGTATAAATTCAGTGGCAAGTTACATTGACTCCTAATCTATACTATTTTTGTGCTAGCCAAAAAAAAAGTACCTTTATGTTGTGCACTGTTTCATGTAATCTACCAGTAGTTCTTTTGTTTTATGCTGTGTAGTAAGTAACTGTGCTTAAGGCCTTTTGTCTGTTAATCTCCTGTCTATTCAATAAATAACTCATTTTATGACAGACCTGATCTGCCATTCTTGAGAACTTGCAAACCAGAGTGATTTAGGTGCAGGTCACCTAAGCAGAGCTGCTGCCATAGTCTGGGCCTAAGGCAGGGCTTGTCTAAAGCTCTCACTTGATCCATAACAACAGCATAAGGTATTTGATTGCTGTACTGGACCATCATGCAAATACATTTTGACTGCTTCAATTATGTATGCAAAGTCACTTCATTTTTTTTTTCAAATTCCATTACAGAGAGGAAAACCCACTGACACCAGCAGAGATATACAATCCAGAACAGAATTTATTCTCAAATGTTAAAGCTATTAAACAGAAGGAAAAGTCAAAATTATTTCTGTCAAACATTTGGGTCCTTCCTCTCATGGCCATTCTCCAACCTTATCACAGCAAAAGCACTCCTCACCCTGTTTAGGGAGGTTGTAATTATTCCTTGTCAATTATATTTTCAATCACTGAACTATAAACAGCTGGTGGTGCACAGCCATCGTGCAGTTTAAAATTATAGTACACTTTCTTCTTTTTTTTTTTTTTAATTTCCACATGTTCACTAAATTTCTTGCCATAAAAATATCTTATCCTGCCTTTAAAACTGCTAAATAAAACTAGGAGAAATGATACAACAGTCTGGAATTATAATGATGGTTATGCATCACCAGCTGCTTGTAGCTCAGTGATTTCATGTCTAATCCATAAGGGATAATTGCCTCTCCCTGTATAAGGTGAATTGTCTTCTCACTCTCTCAACACCACTCCTGTCTCTAAATATACACTAAAAAAAAAAGAGGAAATAATTTGATTTTAATAGTGTTCAGTATCTAATTTTCCCAAATGTATAAAAATAAACAAGTTATTAGTTTTTTTTTGAGGACTATGTTATTAATAGTATCTACTAATGAGAATACACACAAATTTTAAAGTGTTTGCTATTGCAAGTTAAGATGTGCATTTTTTGTCTACATATTTACAACATAAAATAAAATTTGATGTTGATTATTTACAGACTTTATTTTGTAGAAAGCATTGTTTTCTGGACAAGACTGACAAACGAGTCATCTATAACACCTGTTAGTGCACATAAAGGAAACTATTTAAAAGGGAGTTTTGTTAGACTGGAAACTGCCTTAAAAAACACCACAAGTTGCTTCATGACTATCATATCATTCTCCTGTATCACTCACCCAAGGAAAGACAGGGGGGAGGTTGGAACCCAGTGAAGGAAAGCCAGGGGGGAGGTTGGAACCCAGTGGGGTGACCCAACTGTGAGATCTAAAATTTCACAAAATGCCGAATGAAAACTTAAAGCATAGGATAAAAACAAAAAATAGCACAAATTGTGAGTGTACCTCTAGAGGAAAGACACTGATTCTTGCATTGTTTATACCAAGTTCAGTGAAGCAATGTAACAAGTCTCTCAGAAGTTAATTGGGCTCAAAGTCAGATCAAGGTTTTCATCAGTTAAATAATGTGTTTCCATAGAACTGATCACTATTAGACAGGGATAAATGTAACTCATTATTGTGATAAGAAGTTGTTTCTCCAGAAAGTTCACTTCATGTGTATTAGTGACCTTTGCCCAAATATAGTTTTCTGCACTCATGTTCAAACGATAGTAAGAGAACAAACTAGATCAGTTTCCCTGAAATTCTTATGCTCCTTCACATCTTTGCTAGTTCTAAACAGGATCATAAAAACTAAGTTGTCAAATCATTTTAAATCCAGGCTTAAAAGAAACAGTTTTCTCTTAAAATATTTAGCAAACTAATATTTTGTGGGGATTTCCTTATTTGGTTTTGTTTGCTTCTTTACTTGTTTTTATTTGTTTTCTTTGTTTTGGTTATCTCCCACAGGGTTTTCCCAGTTCAATATTAGTATGATTTTCCAGCAGTGTTTTGCTCTTACAAAACATGTAAGGACCACTGAGTATTTACCTTAGTTCCTTCTTCTAAGATACTTTCTTGTATCTAGAAAGTATACTTAAGACATGAACTATTTCAGAAATTTTGTGAGCTACTTTCACAAGAGATTTTTTGTGAAGTTAAAATGGTCTAGCCCAATGCAAATCAGAGTAAAAGTTTCTGAAAAAGAAAGAAATATTATGTTGGTATACTGGAGTCTTTGTCTGGCATTTTGTATATTGCCTTTGAAGATATTTTTGCATTATCAAACCCTGTAACTACATGTATCCATGTACTCCGAAGATATCCAAATACTGCTAATACAAGCTGAGGGTTTACAGGTGAGGAAATTGAAATGTATTACAGGTCAAGGTCTCTTATCATTAACAGCTTTAATTAGCCTTCATACGTAATAGTCAAAACAAGCCCATTAATGTTAATAAGGAAAAAAAGTGTTTCCTGGACTTGATATTTTCTTTAAAATCTTCTTATGCAATTGTCTATGAAATGTTACATAGTCATCTTTCCATAAGAAGAGTATTAATTTTTGCCTCCATCATTAAAATTTCCAGACATAAAAAAATCTATGCATATATTTCTATGCTCTACACCTACACATATCCCTGTAGGACACTTTTCTTGACAATATATATTTTCCTATCCCACTGTGGCAAAATGAGTACATTGCTGTAGAAGAGATCTCCTTATGCATAAATGCATATGGTTCACAATTCCTGATAACAACATCCTTCCAATGAGTTGTAGAATAGATATAGTCACATTTTTGCAGCTCACATTTCTAGTTGCTTGCATAAACTTTTTAACTAGGGCTGAATGATATGTAAACCCAAGCAAAGGATAATTCTGTCTAAACCACATGCCCAAAATGTTATTTAAATGTCAATTCTTTCTTGCCATGGAGGAGCAGACAATGCAAAAATAGGAAGTCATTTCAAGTGTGAAGCAAGGAGCATTTTGTGAAATACAGTGCTTTTCAAATTTCAACACTGTGTAGTAATATGCTAATAAGTTATTTGAGTTTTTCCTAGTTTTGTATGGTGAAATCATGCAAGACATATTGCCATCAAGTGGTTGAAATGCAACATGTTGGGGATAGGGTTGGTGACACTGGAAAAGCCAATTTGCAGGGCAGAGAACAAAGATGAGACCACAAAGAATAAGATATAAAAGGGATTTATTGTGTTTAAAATGGAGGTCAGTAGTCTAACTGAGCATTGTGCTTGGACATCACAGTCTGTCCTGTCTTCTTATTAAATTTTTTCTTGTTATCTTTTTGTTACCTCACTCTCTATCCCATGTGTAGCTATTGCTAGGACAGATATCCCAAAGTAAATAAGATTAATTAAACATTTCCCTATAGATGTTTACAATACAGCCATCTGTGTCTCAGCTAACAGTGTCAGCCAGGCTGAGTGTTTGGTGCTGGCTCTTGAGGTGTCAAGTGTCTGCAACATCTCCAAGTGGGGTGTGCATAAGGGTGTAGTGTGCATTCACCAGCAAACTCTTCATAGTCCCTGAAATTAAACAGTCACCTCAAAAATAAAATTCATCCCACATTAATGTGGATGGCTAAAATAGGTTAGATAAAGTGTCTCAAAAGTGGCCATTTCTGTTTACTGACTATAAGGAAGGTGCAAACAGTTCAGGTGTAACTGTCCACATTGCAGATGTCTGCAGTTAATTGAGATAAATTTCACCAGAGATATATTGCAGTGTTTAAGTCCATGCACATAATGCTCAAACACTACTCGAACATGCACTTCTAACAGTCTGCACTACAGAGGTGTCTAAACCATGGTTGCATACTTACTAGGCTGCAATAATCTGAAAAACTAAGGAAAAGAACTCTTCTGTCACATACGTTCTCACAGAGTTCACATAATACAAGATAAATGGGGAGCCTTTATGCAGGATACATACTTCTACCAAATGTTTGAATTTGCTTAGATTAACTTTTATTTAATTTTTCTCTGAGCACTTTTATACTGCACTGCATGTACCTATTTCTGTAAATCCCCTGCTGCTTGCTGTCTGGAATTTATGGAATTAACATCATTTGTATCTAGGATCAAATACAGCAGGCATTTCACAAATACTAATGATCAAACATATTCTGTGACATATCTGTAATTTCTATTTGGTAATTTTAGTAATGTAAATCAGAAAGTCATAATTTTGGACTGCCAAAACCAACAAAGAGTTTGTAAAGAGGTCTTTTTTAAAATTTATTTTTATTATATTTGGTTCCTTTAACTTGTATAAAACAATGTATTAGGAGGGGTTTTTTTCTGCAGAAAGCATAGAGGCTCAACCCTGCTAAAAATATATATATATGCATATATATTTGAATGTCAAAATGTTTTTAATATAACTTTCACTTAGCAAGAAGTCTTCAAATAATTCACTACCGATGGAAGAATTTGTCCAGGTCAAGTTGTAAATGTGCAGGGATTTATTTGTTGGAGTCACTCTTTATTGTTCTCTATTCAAAAAATCTTTTCATTTTTAAGAAAAAACCCACCAAATAGTAAAGAAAGGGCTTTATTATACTACCTAATTATTACCTATAAAGATGTGATACCCAATATTATTTTTAAATGTTCTAAAAACAAGCTTCATTAATATTTCGTTTACAGTTTTGATAGATCCCTCACATCACTGGCTTTTCCATGTATGTTAGCCTCTATGCTGTATTCCTGTTTTTTGCGAAACTACCATGTAACTGCTTCTCAATAGTGATATATTTCTTCATACTTTAATTGGCTGAGTGGCTCAACTAAGTGACAAATTTGCAAGGATTTGCATTGTAATGACACAATTACTTTTTAAGAGCTGTGCACTCTCTATATTTTGATCACTTTTTGATCACCTCAGAGCTTTGAATAGCCCATGTGTCCAGAATATTTGTCACTAGCATAGAAGTTATCTTCACAATACTCCTTTGCCTGAAATAAAAATGTGTCACAATGCTCCTGAAATAGAAGATTAAAAAGTACTTTTTGGCTGGAAATGATCAGTAATGTAAAACCTTTTATATGATTCTTGCTTTATGCACTTTCCCCTGCTCATTCAACCTTTTTTTCTCTCCTTATAAATAAAAACTAATGTGCCAGAATAAGTATCATATATTTTAGGTCTCACTGATTTCTGTATGGATCTCTTCTGACACCTAAAAGTCCTTTTTAAATTATAAATATATCAATACCTCTGAAACATGGACAAAAGATATGCAGAAGGATGGTTCTTTTCAACTAAGGAAGGTGGAAAAAAAAAGCAGTGGTGCCATAAGCATTCCAGTGAAGGCAGAAGCTCTGCTATAACAGAAGACTCCAGCAACTGTGGATGTTTAATTTTCTCAAAGCATTTGGTAAGAGACTATTATTAGCCAGATCATTCATATCCAGATATTTATTGAGCTCTTTAAAGAGCTTTAAGGATTTTCTGAAGAAGTTCACAGAAGCCATGTTGGCCTTTCTCGGATACAAATCAAAATTTCCCATGTGTCCACTAATCTTCAGAAACTTCTAGTTACTTTGCTGTACACCTCAGGCTTTTCTTAAGATATGCCACACTTGCCATCCTCCATTTTCAGACATAAATGGAATTTTAAGTAAGAGGTTCAAAACTATCTTCAGGCCAAATGAATTCTTACTGTTTGTTCGTTTTTTTTCTACAACACTTCCACAGCAACTATGTCAGATAGATCCTTAGTTGCCTTGCACCTTAACCTCCCCACTACCTCCGAAAAATACCATGCCTGAGAACCTCAACAATTTCTTTACAATTAACAACTCAGATAATTCATTTAACAGTCTCTGCAATGGCTCTGTCTCCTCTGAGGGGCCCTGTAGGGTTCAGGAAACTTAATCACTGAGAAGACTCCAGCAGAGTGTTGGCCATGGCTATTCAGACAATTTTCCTGACTTAGCATTTCCCACTGTGTCTGCTGCCTAGTATTAGAAACCAGTCTTTCCTAGCAGGATTCTTCAGGAGAACTAAGCCGTAAAGTTTTGCTACAGGAATTAAACTGAGATAGAAGAGGGGAAGGAAATTATGAAAAAGATATGGAGTGATGAAACAAATCCAGCAGAGGACCACAAAGATGACTAAGGGACTAGGGCATTGGTCATATGAGAGGCTAGAGAGCTAGGACTGCTAGGAGAAAAGAAGGCCTGGAGGGGTTTATCAATTGCTGTGAATACCTGGTGAAAGGAGCCAGATTCCTCTCAGTAGTCCCCACTGACGGGACAAGAGGAAATGGATATTCCACCTGAAAACAAAAAATAACAGTAGAATTAGGTAGCCCAGAGAGGCCTCTCTTCTTGGAGAGTTTCAAAACATGACTGGACACAATTCTCAACAACCTACTCTAGGTAACCTTGTTTAATTAAGTAATTTGGACCAGAGGACATCTGAAGGTTCCTTGCAACAGAAGCAGTTCTATGATTCTGCAAAAAAGATGAGGGTTTTTTTTAATTTATTAATTTTTAAAATGTTTTCTTACTGGTGCAGACTTTAAATTTTACTGTGTAGCTCTCTTATTCTTTCAAGTTAATAGAGTGCCTCTGATCTCTTTGGCATGAGTAACAGAGGTAGTTTAACAGTAGCACAACATTAAATTCAAGATGCTTGGCGTGCTGAGTTATTTCCCTAGATGATTGTAAGCTGAAGGAGACCTAACTGAACATTTATGACTTTGGTAGGTTCATCTATAACTAGGTATTCTGAAATTATTACCACACAGGTACAGTTTTACTAAATAGAAATGGAGATATAAGCTAAGAACAGTGCTGCAGCTAGTAGTAAAGATATACTACTGATGAATAAAACACTACCTTTTTCTTAGAGAATATGCAAAATACTCATTTACATCTGTTCTATATCACTACTTATATGGTTTTATTATTCTGGTTACTGTTATTGCAGTTTAACCTTGAACTTTGTTAGTCACTGAAAATAATGCTATAGCAAATAGCTTAAAGGAATTCTACCTTAGAAAATTTTCAACAGACAGAATAATAAAATTTAAAATTATGGGAGCCACGCTAAATTTCTTGTATCAAAAACACCTACAGTTCATTAACTTATGTCAAGTAGGTTCTAGTATCAGGGCCAAGTTTCTTCCTGCTCCTTTTTATTAAACACTGAAGGAAAAAAAACCCAAAACCTCTTGATGCTTTATACTACAGAAGTTAGCATGTTCTCACTTGTCTGTCAGTTCTTTGACTTCCACACAGTATACAAGAGATAGTGCTGTACTGATGGAAAATTTCTCTAGTGACCCCACTCCTCTTAATCCCAAGAATCAGAAGTGTGATGAGTCCTTATAGATGACATATCTACATTTTCCATTCAGTCTTTCAGTCTGGTTTTCTCTCCTGTTGTAGAGGATTTTAGTATTTATATATATGTATGTTGCACTTACTTCCCTTAGCTAAAGGCAAGCTTCCCTAAAAATAAAACTGGTAAAATAAGGAAAATGCTTCCATTTAAGTGTGTTTCAAGAAGACACCTTTCTGCTTTGTGTCATGTACTATTTTTTCCTACATATTTTTGATGTTAAAATTATATTCATGTCTATGAATGAATAAGTTGGTTTAAAATCTATTTATTGTCAGTTTTTTTGTAATTAAATAGCAGTATTTTTAAGCCTTTCATATGACTCCAGATTAATATTAAGCAGAATTAATAATTGGCAAGTATCCTAATCTTTCTGTGAAAATACTCTTTCCACTACTACACCAGAAGTAATAAATGCTACTATTATCAAGAACCAGGTTCTAAAGGTAGAACTTTTCCTTCTAGAAGACTATGGAAACATGAATACATTGCCAGATTCACAGCATTCCTTATTCAAACACTTTGTTAACTTTTTCCAATTTCAAGAATTCACTTAATAATTAATATTTGAGTATTTATTTTGACATTATTAATATTATGGTATTTAAACCAATTATGTTTTCTTCATAGTGGATGAATTATGTTATTGTATTTTTTTTACTGAAGATTACATATAATACTTTTTAAAAATAAATCATACTACTTATTGAGATTACTTTTTAATTTTTTTTTCTTCTTTCTTAAGACATACCAGAAAGAAGTAGGTTTCTTACTAGAAATTTTGGCCAACAATTCATTATTCCAGTATACCTTTCAGGGAAATGTTTTATTAAATCCATTACATGAAACTCTTTTACTCTTCTGCATTCAACTTTTAATTTTATATATAAAAAAGTAAAAGCATAAAGAAAAGGAGAGAAAAAGCCATTTGGAGTCTACTGAAAAGGATTTAAAAATATTTTCAATATTCACAACATTCAGTCTTCTAATTGTTGCCACTATTTGATATTGTCAAAGAAATACAAAAATTTAGTTTCATATCTGATATTCAGAAACAATGCCTTACTGCTGAAAACCATATTTTCAGGTGTTTTAATGGGAACATCCTTCAGTATTGCTTTGTATTAAAAGATGGAAAAATGAAATAATGCATGAGTATAAACCCTTTAAGAAGACAGAGGTAATGATTTGTAAAATATTTTATCCAGTCCCCAAGATAAGGTCTTGAACGATGAGCAGTGCAATTTACTCTTTTATACAGATTATAAAAAGTGGCTAAATTAGCTAGAGGGAAATCACTACTAAGCACAGCATTATTTTATGTAACTGATATAAGAAATAAATTTCATATAATTTGGTTTTGAAACATTTTAACTTTCTCAGGTATCTCTACAGCAACGTTCTTTTGAAAACAAGCAGGCAATGGGTTGTTCTATGACTATGCAGCCATAAGTGACTTTGAAACATTTGGAAATTCTGTGTTTTCAGGTATTTTTGGCATAGAGAAAAACATGCCCTTTTTCAGCTGAGACATGTCTCTCCAGTTAAAAGAAGAGGTGATAAGCTGTTAGTGACACATGAAGATTTAGTGTTACCAAGAGTTTTCACTTCAGCTAAGATTGAATTCTGTTTCCTGGATTTGTTACTTGAGCTGCTGTTATAATCAAATTAACTGTGTGAACAACTACGGATAATGCAATCACAGTCATTTGATGCTTCCACTACTGTGGAAGCCAAATTACCTGGGACAGATCAAAGCTTAGCCTGAGCAACCTGCATGGAGGAAATAAACCTGAGACCCTGGGAGGTGGACTTAGGAAAATGCTAATAATGTAAGGCCCGTTGTTTCAAGACCTTAGACTTATAAAATCAAACCCCTGTCCTTTAACCAAGTTTGACACTGGTCCCCAAGAAAACCCTATAAATTGTCTGGCTAACCACACCCCCTGTGATGTAACAATCCATGTGGCCAGAGTGTAATGAGCCACAAGGTTATACATCAACCTCTGTGGGCCAGCCCTCCAGAGATGGCTTAATAAGTGAGACTACTTCCTTGAGAGTTGCCATGTAAGATAAAAAGGATTTAATAAAAAGAGAAAATAATAAACAATATAATAAGAATAAGCCGTAACAGGTGCGGAGATGTAGCACCATGTAAAGCATCCCCGAAAAAGTGCAGAAAAGCTTTCTGTAGTGGTTTAAATACTTCATAGTGGAGGCAGTGCTCTTTGGCACACTGCCCAATAAGGAACAGTTACATTGTGACAGACAGGAACAGAGACCTATCCATGTCTCTGCTCTGGCCCTGAGCCAATCATAACTTAGAGTGTAGAGAACTTTCCAGGGTTGTTTCCTTTTAAGTCTTATGGTAAAACTAAACATATTTTCCTTCTAAAGAAAATATTTGCCTGGTCTAAAATTGCGTTCCTACACCCCTGGTCTTTGGATGCGGCTTTTGAATAAAGAATATCTTTGAGCTCTCCATCATACCCGTCTTGTTTCTATCCATGTGCTACCCAGCCTGCCCAGGCTGGGGGCCACAGGGTCTTCCCTCCCCCAACAATACACTGGAGTCCAGGTATTTTTCACGTTTTCAAATTTCTTATCTACATAATATTTCCAAGCCTTATAAAATATTTTCAAGCCTCATAAACCCTGGTGGTTAGGTCCCAGATCTGTGATTTTGCATGTATTTCCCTCATTTGGAAAAGCCAACTTCCATTAAGTTGTTCTCATTTCATTCTGGGAACCTTAAGTGCCCATTCATACCTCTACACCATCTTCTCCATTTTGGTAAAATTATTTCTCCCACAGTGAATCAAAGTGGTGAACCAGTTTGAATTGACCACAATCCTTGTTTTCTCACGTAGAATGGGGAAATATGAAATTTGCTCCTCAGAAAGCTGGCTGAGCCAAAGGTTATTTTTCCTCAGCAAGATTCCATCGCCTAGAATAATCTTTGTGTTCATGCTATCAGCTTCAACCTTTCCTTTATTCTTGTAACACACAGACAAAATATGGGATGTCCCTTGAAACATAGCAAGTGAGAAGGAAAATTCTGGTTGTGCCCTAGCATTCATCTGAGCATGAAATCTAGTACTGTTTAGCTTTAATTTCTATATAGAAAATAGTTCATTTGGTATTTAAAACCATATATGACTTGTATTTAATTTCAAGTTTGATCCAGTGTGCACTAGATTAAAATTAGTATTATGGCAGAAAGATTATTAATTTTTTAAGCTTTAACCTAATAATTATAAATTAAACACATTTTCTTTATGTTTAAATAAGAGCCATTTTTCTTAGTCTTTATGCCTCTTTTTATACAACAGAATCAAGCAGACAGTACTAATGCACAAAAAAAAAAGTTCAATTTTCCATGTTTTATCTTAACTAAATAAAAAGTAATTTCCTTCTCCAAACATTTCAAAATCTAAATCTGCCTAATTCATTTAGGCAAAGAGCTTTATTGAAGGAATTGTGCTGAGAATTTCTCTTTCACTGAGAACAGTATTTTAGACATACAGTGCAATTATAAGAACTCTGTTACTAAATAGCAGACGGTTGTTGAATGAGGAAAGAACCCAAATAGATGTAGGGCCAGGTCATGGAGAAAATCTAAGGCATGGAATTTTTCATTCAAACATTTTTACCACAAAGAGTGCTGGTCTTTTTTGGAAACTAGCAAAAGGAATATATTTTGTGGAAATGTGATGGAAAGTATATTTATGGTATGCTAGTGAAAATACAAAAGATATGGCAGAAGTGTATCAAATCATGAGTGAAATGAAGAGAGTGGCTTAGGACTGTTTGCTCATTCTTTTCATACAAGACCTATCAGGCCTCAGACAAAGATAGCGTGTGAACTGATAGATGCAAGTTACCAAGGCGACCACAACCTATAGCAAAAGAAGAACAAAATAATTTCAGCACCTCCCTGGCTGAAGGATTTTGAAAAGGAGTGGGGAAACATTGCTAAGCTTATTCCATCTTAGCAGAGGCAAAAAGCGTGCGGGCCGTTCCTGGTCTGATCTCACATCTCAATGCGCCCAGCACGTGTGCAATACAGTGAAGTTCTGTGCTTTCTGTAAACTGTGAGTTTCTTATCTCTCTTTCTCCCTGTGTGAATAATGTCTTTTAAGCCTTTGACAGCATCCTGTTATCTTCCACAGAAATTTTACTTCTCGAGAAAGACAGAGGACAATCAGCAGTAAATACGTGAGGTTGCACACACGGATGTTTTTAGCCTTCCCAGCTGCAAGGTCACTTTGAGTGAATCTATCATACTCCACTCCAAATCATCTGGTTTTAACCCTTTCCTCCCAACAGTTAGTATGAATCAAGATCCAAAGGAGTCAAAGAGAGATCTTGACTCTATCAAGTGACAGTGGAGTTTCTTAACTGAAGGTTAAGTAGATGATAAAAAAATCATGAAATACAGTGAAACAGAAATCTTCTGCATATTGCTTGTGAAATATGTGAAATACTTCACATCAATAAATGCCTTTGATTGGCCACTTTTGGTGGCAAGATACATTCAAAATATACATTTTTTCTGATATATGTTGCTCATATGGACATTCTTATAACTTCTAGAGTAAGATGTTCAATTATAAAAAGTTCTGCAAAAACAATCAAACTCCCAGCTGTTAACATTCAGAGTTTTCTTTAAATCATGTCATGCAGCATTTTTTTTCCATATGCATCATAGCAAGTCCTCCTTAACTGGAATTTGGAATTATTGTTTAAAATATGTCTGCTCATATTTGCAATGAAATGTTAAGTTTTAAAATCATTGGTGTTATATACTCCCCCATCATCTCATATTTGCACCTAGAAACCGCTCGTCCTCCTCCCATACTAGGTGCACAGCCACTGTCACAGTTTTTCTTTGTTTTCAACATGATCAATAAGTTAAAGAACTTTAGTTTCATTTTTTACATCGTCTTGAACTGTTTAGAGTGGATAGCAGTGCTCAACTGTCAGCAAAATCTAAATTATTTGGACAATTTTTGAGTGTTCTCTTTGACTTATACCATGACTCTTGCCTGAACCTGTGTCATCTCACTAACTTTCCTTGGATATAGACAAACACTGTACATCTTCATAACCTTTGAAGAAAAATTACTTGTCAAGTTATGCTCTTACTTTAATGCCTGCAAAGGAATCTTTTCTTTAAATATTTACTTTATTTTTCAAGAAGTTTTAAAGAGTAGAAACTGTAGTTTTGGTATTGTTACTGTTATTTTTTGATACCTGATAATGACTCCCCCAGGGACACACTACTGTGAATGCTTTTCCTTTAGCACACTACTATCATATAAAAAGTCTGCATCCTGCCTGTATATTATAATAATATGGTTTTTACTGAAGCTGCTTTAGTATTTCAGATCCAAGACAGATTTTGTTACCTGGAGTTATTAGATTTTCTCTCATTTATAAAAACGAAGCAGTACAAGTTTAGATGGAAACAGCAAATAGTCTATTACTGATATTTACAGCAAGCAGTAACAATGTGAGAGAAGATACTGCATCACCTAAGGCATGGTTACAATCCATGCTCTTCATCATTTGTACAATACTTGTATACAAACGTGTACTGTTCTAAATCATGCCATGCTTTCAATCCTGTAGTCTGGAGGGTCACACTGGAAAAGGCTTTTCAGATCTAAAGAATCAGTATTTTAGTACTCATCACCTGAATAGCTCAGACTACCAGAATACTAATACATTTTCTTCTAGGCCAAATTTGGTAGGCACTCATATACAAAGTGACAAACATGAAAAGAGAAATCAGAACTGACAGTAATGAACACCACAGAAAACAGCTGCAGCTGCTAAGCAGTGAACAGCCAAATATAACAAATTTATGTTCCATATGCCACAAAACTCTTTCAAGAAAATTTGGGATCTTAGTATTGTCCCACTGAATCCAGTTCCAAAGAAGTCAAACCTTGATGATGAATTGCTTAATTGCCCTCACTGGAAATACATGCAATAGGTCAGATTTGCTAAAGATGACAGCTTTTAGAAATGAAGCAAAAAAAATCAGAGTATTTCCACTGCACTGAGTGATTGCAGACTGTGTGGTGTTATATCTGTTGATGGATGAACCTTGTCTGAGTATTAACAGTCACATCAAGGGCCTGAAAAAGAAAATAAACAAGTGAAATCTTGCCCTAGACATTTATAATGTCTGAAAAACTGATTTACTAAATTGGGCTGTAATCATGGAATACTGTACCAAAATAATAGAATCATCAGGGTTGGAAGAGACCTCTAAGATCATTGTACAACCATCAAGACCATCACTGTAACCACCAAACTACTAAACCAATCCCCAGTGCCAGATCTAGATGTCTCCTACATGCCTCCAGGGATGGTGAATCCACCGTCACCCTTGGCAACCTACTCCAATGCCTGAACACCTAAAAGTGAAAATCTTTAATCTAACGTCTAATCTGAATCTCCTCCAGCTCAGATTAAGGCCATTTCCTCTGGTCCTTTCCCTGCAAGGACCTTAGAAGAGACCATCCCCACCCTCACTACAGCACTCTTTCAGGTGACTGTAGATAGCAATGAGGTCCCTGCTGAACATCCTTTTCTCCAGGCTAAACAACCCCAGTTCCTTCAGCCATTCCTTGCAAGAAATATTTTCTAGACTCTTCATGATCACAGAAGGAAAATGAAAATAATACATTTTTCTTACAGTTCTGAGATATAAATGACACCATGGACCATGGCAGTTTTTATCAAGACTGCTCCCTGAGGCAGGGGCTAATCTCAAATACAGGGGCTGGTCTTCCTTGACAGATCCATGAAAAAACAACAGTGCTTTTACAAGCCTGTCGTTCCCCAGTACACAGACGCAGCAAACCATGGCCCAAGAGTCATGGAATCTGGGATACAAGACTGTGTTTATGGTATCATCATGATAAGTCAGTTCTGGTGGGATCTTCTTCTTTACAGGTGCTCTTTTCAGATATGATTTCCTACCCATATGGGAACTGGTTCACCATGGTATGAAAAAGCAATCCAGAAATTTGAAAATTTAACATTAAATTATCAAAATTTAAAATTTACCTTTCAATTATCTTAGAAGGTTAAAGGCAGTTGGACATTAGTATGTCCAGCTGTTGTAAAAATAAAAAAAAACCCTCCATATTAAATACTTTTTTCTTTTGAAAATCTAGCCCTTCATGAATAATAAAGAAGAAAAAGATCAGTTTATTTTTTATTTATCTGCATTTTCATATATTTAGATTAAAAAAGGTATTTTTTTTGCCATGCTGTCTGCAAAGTTCTCTCTTTTCTTACAAGATCAGGCAAACTTATTCCCTATGGTTACAGCAAAGTGAAATTTTGTAAATTACACTGAGCTCTAGTTGACAGTGAATCTAGGGTGATGGTATTCCAGCTCCATCATCCTGTCGTGTTTCATTCAGTAAGAAAATATTCATGTCATATTTCCTTTGAGCTATTTTTGTACGCATTTCTTCTTCACTATCCTTTTACATTTCTGAGAAAGTTTAAAAAATCCAACTATATTTAATCTTATATCACTTCCTTACCATTTGAATGTGATCTCTGAGATCTCAAATATTTTAGTATTGAGGTGCCAATGCTGCTTACTCTGTGCTCACTTGTTGCATTATTTTCAGCACCACAATTGTGTTTGTTGTTAAATTTAAAAACCTATTTAAATTAGCTTGTCAGCCATACTATTTTTGCAGCCCTACATGAATGACCAGTTTTCATACTAAGCATGACAATATCTAAATCTAAATGCCCATATGTTTTATGCTCATATTGCTAGTCAAATTAAATTCAGGAAATTTATCTTCTAAGTGTGAAGCAAGACCCATCTCTATAGTACTTAAATATTGTTTGCAATAAAAGCTTATTTCAACTTGCTTTTCTGATAATATAGGAACAACTTTAAATGTGTGTTCTAAAGCTCACATGTATATATATGTAAAGATATATGTAAATATTTTTTGCTTTTAAAAGTTTATGTCCATATGAGGAAAAAAAAATGAAAGAGAATGAGCAGAAATGCCAAACTAGCTTACATGATTATTCACATATTACAAAAAAAAAAAAAAACCCAATAGAAACAATAACCAAATCAGCAAAACCTGAACCAAACCAAACAAAAAAAACCCAGACAAATTATGAACCCTTGACTGGAGGGCTCCACTAGAATTTAGGAAACTCTGTCGGTGATCATGCGATCTTCAATGGCCCAGTGAATAGCAGTCCTGTAAGCTTGAAAAGTTTGCCTTAACAGTCATGCATTTCCACATTCCTATCTTCAAAATAGAAATAATTAATACACAAAATAATATCAACAACACAAAATATATCAATCTCTTCATAGTTAGTTGTTACTCCTTTGTTATTTTCCTCAACCATGTGAAAAGTAAAATCTTCTTTTCAGGTGCATGCATTAGAACCAGATCCATCAGCTTGAAGTAAAGGGAGGATTACCTGGATAGTGGAATCTCTGCCCATTCTAAAACAGCTTCTGTATATGTATGTATTTCATCTGTACATGAATGCTTTTTTTCTTCTGAACTCTTCTAGAAGTAAAACTTAATTATCTCTTCCTCCACTAAGTGTCTTAAGCTTCCAGAGCCGTGCCTTCCTTGGTGGCCTAACCAATCGCAGTGTCTTTGTTTACATGGGCACAGACACAGCCAGAGCCAGGAGGCTCTACCTGTGCCTCAACTAGTGCCTGTTGAGGGCTCTAATAAACCATGGTGTCCCTTACCAACCTTTCTGGGGCCTCCTTCTTTCCCTTGCCCATGGGCTCTGGAGCCCCATTTCAGCTTGGCTTTCATCCTTTGGTCATGTGTGTGGGGTAGTCAAAACACACAAAGGACTTCATTAAAAACTTTCAGAGGGCTCTAGGTATGAGAACTTTATTATCTAGCAGTCTTTCATATTTATCAGAAGGCTTCACACACCTTGCTATTTAACAGTCTCTATCTTATTTCCCAAAGGTATCTCCAAGCAGCTCTCAGGGTCTGTCCATTTATGCCAGCAGCCAGTTCTCCTTCTTCTCTCTTCCTTCTCCCAGCACCAGCTCACTCCATCCTGTCCCTAGTCCCCTCCTGTCCCTGTCTGTCCCTAGAACAAAGCCTTACCTCATCTGTCCCTTGCACCACCTCCTGTCCCTGGGTCAGCATGGCAGCAGCCTCCACCTGACTCCAACAGACCTGCAACCAAGCCCCTCCTATCCAGCTCACTGTTTATCACACCCATAGCTGGGAGAGCAAGACTGTTCCCACTCTGGGATAATTAACACAGCTGCAATACATCAGAGGCAAGATTACCTTTGGTACCAACTCTATTTGTTTCTCCTCACTATCTTTACCTATCTTACCACATGTGAGTGTGCTGGTACCATCCCCTGCTCTTCCTGGCTGGACATGGTGCAGGGAACCAAATCTGACTCCCTTTTTCACACTGTGTTTTCCTACATAAAACTTCTGTATATTTCTTTAAGAAATTTATTGAGATTTTGTGGGTTGGTGCAGTGTTTTTCCTTGCTATGGTACATGCATACTTTATAACCAAGACAGTGGGTCAGAACATTTAGAAGCAGAAAAGCTAGCATATTTTGCTGAATCAATAAATTGAAAGCAATGGGAACATATCTTGCAGTTGTTTTTTCAATAACTTGGCTTATGTTGTCACAAACAAGGCGTATAATTGAAAATTTGTGTGAGATGCCGACAGATATGTTTTATAAGGAGTATATATCCTTTTTTTTTCTTTTCAAACTCATGCATTTTCCATCCTGCTTGCTACTTAAAATAGACAAGATGATTGGAAGTTTAATAGTGAATGGATGGTGAATGATTGAAGGTGGATTGCAAGAAACAATAAAACATATGCTGGTTTTATCACAGTAGGAGAAAATAATAAACATATTAAATATACTATATGAGATCTACAGTATATATAAATCAGTTTCTGATGTGACTTTTTGTCATATTACAATCTTAAAATCTAGCTTGTTTGGTGAAATGAAAATGGTGATTTAAAAGAGAAAGAAAGTACAAAATAGGGCAAAATGACATTATATAGGGCATTATATCTTCAGCTTTCAAGCTTAAAACAGAAGGAAAACAAAGTTCTAGATTTTGTACTAACAATGATAAATTACAAAGGCTGTTTCTTATGTCAAAGTCATAAGAAAGTTGTATGGGTAATACATACAGTACCCATGCAGATTAATTTGAATGTAAATTTAATTTCATACGCAACTGAGAAGCAAAATTTTCCTAAACTATATCCCTCACCTGTCAAAGAAGACAGTCTTTAAAGAGTCATCTTTAAAGATTTAAAATGCCATATTGAGATCAGTGAGTAGGTTTCCTCTTTCTAACATTCCTCACTCTATTATCCGCAAAACCAATGGTGCCTTTCTGGGGTTATCTTAAAAAAAAAATTATTAGTTATTATTAATATCATAAGCTGCAGGAAAACACGGACCTCTGTACTCTGAACCAATATGATTTCGCAGAAGCCATTTATTGTTTACAGTAAGGGACAATTATAGATTTCTGCATGGCATAGACACACACACACACATTATTTGATTGGATCCTCAGCCTGTCCATGAGGCTGGCACACACCCCCCAGGGCACCCAATTGGCCAGAATTCATTCCCATGCCGAGCCCACTTCTGTCTCAAGTTTACATTCTCAATGACCATTTTCCCAAGCCTCTCAATCTTATTTTAGCCCTGCTTTTCTCTCAGCGGCCTTGATGCATTCCTGAGGCTTGAGTAACAGAACTGCAGGTGTTCAGATAATATCACAGGGAGTTTGGATGGTACAAAGAATAGCTTAACTCATATTAACAAGCAAATACATTGCTACAATAAGCTATAAAAAAATTCTTTTCCTGTTTGCTTTTCTGAATGGGAGTTTTTTTATCTTTGGAAAAGCTTTTGCCTTCTCAGCTGGAAAGAATTTCCATAATATATAAGAGAAGACAGAGAGGGAGAGATAATTTCTGGTTAGGTATCAGAATAAAAAATTATCACGCAATGTTTTGATCCTAAATAATTAAAACAATGTCTCTGTCAGAAATCCATCAGTCAGTCCATGTCAAAAAGAATAAGTAATTGAAAAGCAACGAGTGTCAATAGGAAAAAAAAAAAAATTAATCAAGTACCAAAGAATGCTGAAGATCATGTTATAAACAGAACAATTCTGAAATAGCATCTTGTACCTGGTATCCAAAGGGTTAAATCTCTTTATGAAGTTGTCATGGTTACAGAAGTTTAGCACTATGTGGCTGCTATTCTACTCCCCTCTCTGTAATGATAAACTTAATTCCCAGTAGTTGCCCAGTGCACACACAGCCCCTCAGGCTACAAGCTGGGTGTTAAATGAGAAGAGCTGAACCCCGAGGTGTGGCAGTGTTTCGTTACCTTCACCATGAGGGGTCATCTCTGCTAATGGGCCATCATGAACTGAATGAATAGGCAGCTCCAGTGACTATCAAGGACTCCAAAAATATCCTATGACTCATAGGACATCCTATTTTGAAACTCCCTGCCCTGGGGGAGGTACCACCTGAACCTGACCATCCCGAGGATTGTGGATTTGGGACACCACCACTGCTGGATGGACCCAGAGGACCAGACTTTCCATAGGACCACTGTTTTAGACATGGCTGCAACCATCACTTCAACAGGACTGCAGCAACCACTTAACTGGAGTGTGACCACCACCGTGACCAACAGCAGCCAGGTTGTACTCTGACTTTGTGGATGTCGTTACATTTATTGTAGTCATTCAATTCAATTGTAACTATGACTTGGAATCTCTCTCAAACTGTTTGTGTGGGTTTAATTTCTCCCAAATTTTTATACATGCTAGGGTGTTTCTGACATTTATGGCTTAAGAAAGCAGAAACCACAAGACTTGCATTTAGTGGCAGAAAAAATAAAGTTCCTTCATTTTTTTCTTTTTCTCTTCAACAAAGTCTGTTCTACACAGAATAAAGTAGGCAAATTATTTCTTTCTAAAGAAGCAAGAAAAAAAAAACAACCTTGTGTGGCCAGCAGGACTAGGAAAGTGATCATCCCTCTGTACTCAGCACTGGTGAGGTCACACCTGAAGTGTTTTTATTCAGTTCTGGGTCCTTCGTTATAAAAAAGACATTGAGATACTGAAGTGATGCCAGAGAAGAGCAATGGAGATGGTGAATGGGCTGGAGTACAAGTCTTATGACCAACTGTTGAGGCAGCTGAGGTTGTTTAGTCTGGAGAAAAGGAAGCTCAGGGGAGACCTTATTGTTTTTGCATCTACATGAAAGGAGGTAGGCAACAAGCAACATAGTCTCAAGATGTTCCAAAGGAGGTTCAGATCAAATATCAGGAAGAATTTTCTCACTGAAAAGGTGGTTAAACTTTGGGACAGGCTGTCCAGGGTGGTGGAGGTACCATCCCTAAAGTATTCAAGAAATGACTGAATATGACACTTACTGCTTTGGTTTAATTTACATTATGGTGTTTCATCAAAGGTTAGATTTGATTATTTCAGAGGCTCTTTCCAATCTTACTAATTTGATCCTGTGATTCTATAAAAAAGGAAATATTTAGAAAGCTCAGAACTTCAGAATCACACTAGACAAAGGAACAAAATATCAGGTTGCTTAAGTTTTGTTTTACTTTGTTTTGTTTCAAAAGTACACCCTTTCACATACTGCAACAGTGTTCAGAAACACAAAGTAGTGAAAGGAAAAGAGCCCTACATGACACACACATGTAATAAATCATTCTGCTCTTTAAATCAACTGAGCCTGTGTCATTTCTTCAAATTGCCTTGTGCATTCACTGCAGCATGCCATCACTATTTCTTTCTATCTGGAAGGTGTTTAAAGGCAGATAGCCCCTTTAAACCTCAGTCTTAGCTAATCACTGAAGACACCAAGCAGCTGCATACTCAATGTCAACTGAAACAGAGCCATAGAGTCAAGTGCCACTAGTGAACATCTGGTACTAAAAGACAGAGAATTTCACTATCTCTTCTGGTGAGCATATAGATGCATCAAAGTTTTACTCCCTTCATATTAAACAAGTCACAGCAAATCTTCTCCAATAACTCTACCCACATGTTGCATACTAAATATTTTGTTTCAGCTACCTACTGCCAAATACAGTATGGGATATTGTTAGCAATATTTACTGAGAGTACAATATTATTCTTCCCCATTAGACTGCTTTTCATTCATTCCTTTAGTCATTCTGACTTTTGGAGGGGGAGCTGGGGGTAGAGAGAAAGGAGGGATAGAAGATTACTTTTTCCTGATTGCTTTCTCTTTAATTGAGATGGTTTTCTTGATCACTACACATCAGGTTTGTCATGGTGAATATCAGTCTTCAGCATCATACTGTTAGGCAACACATTTATTTGAGTTCCAATCTTTTCAGGTTTCCATAGTAACTGGTGCTTAGTACAGACCCCTTGATTAAACAAAGCCACAGTAGCTCTGAAAAACTGACAGATATGGATTTTGTTTTACTATTAAAAGTGTATAAAAATAAATGTGTATATATATATAAATCTGTATATACATATAACATCATGTTAATATGACAGCATATATTATATATATACATATATACCCATAATATTATAAAATATTAACTGTACACAAAACACTGTGTGATGTATATATCATATATTAGGACTGAAAATAAAGAATAAAAGTACTAAGTATACAAAAATATTCATTATAAAGACCACCACAAAAATGAAGACACAAGAGCAGTTCAATTATTTTCTCCCTGAAGTTCAATAGCTGCACTGTCACTTGTCACTGAGTCTGCTGTTACTCATAATACTTACTGGCAAAAGAGTTCCAGCTATCTAATATAGCCACACACAACTGTAAGAAAGCAATTGTGGACTTTATCCAACTAATTTATAGTACACATGAATTAAATTGGCAAATGTCAGTTCAATTATTTGTGCTGCCACCAGGATACCTGTTGTATCAGGTTCCCCTTTTGATTGTCTTAAAACACAGCTGTTGTAAGAGAGGAACTGAGATCAAAATTCTTTCTTGATCTGGTCAACAGAAAGCATCATCAAAATAGTGCATCAACCCTTAATGCACTCACTCATGCAATATTTTGGGTAGTTCAGTTTTTGCCCTGCAAAAGGGAAAGACAAATGAAATATAAGAATGCCAGAAATGTAGAAATTGTGCAATGTATTAATCAGCCCAGACTAGTAAAGATGTAAGCAAGGGGAAATATGACAGCTGCTTATAAAATCTATGGGTCATCCAGTGAAATGAGTGGGAAGCAAATTTAGAACTAAGTAATAAGTTCCCTGCCATACAGTTTCTGACACAGGCCAGGATGCCATTGGCCTTCTTAGCCACTGGGACACATGATGGTGAATGTTCAGCTGCTCTTGACCAGCACCACCAGGTCCTTTTCTGCTGGGAGGATTTCCAGCCACTCCTCCCCTAGTCTGTAGTTCTGCAAGGGGTTATTGTGATCCAGGTGCAGGATCCAGCACTTGGTCTTGTTCAGCCTCATTCTGTTGTCCTCAGCCCATCAATCCAGCCTCTCCAAATCCCTCTGTAGAGCTTTCCTACCCTTCAGCAGATCAACACTCATGCCTGTTTTGGGGTCACCTGCAAATTGACCTGTGATGACCTCTTCCAGATCATTGAATAATATATTAAACAGGACTGACCCCAGTACTCCTGGGAAGCACTGACTGGCCACCAGATAGATTTAACTCCATTCACCAATACTCTGTGGTCTGAGAAACCAGCTAGATTTTACCCAGAAAGGTAGAAGTCCATCCAAGGCCTAGGCAGCCTGTTTTTCCAGGACACTGCAAAAAGGTGTCTGTCGCACTGATAGCAAAAGAACAAACCCACACTGACACGCAGGGATCAAAGGGGAAGAAAAAAAGGAAGTTTATTTGCGTCTTAACTATTTATACTTTTACATAGAGGTTTCTCATAGGATAAGAGAAAAGGTATTTCTACACACACATTGGCTACTACATATGCTTGTTAAAGAAACTCGTCCCACTAGAAAGAATGAAAACATGCGAGATGGTCCATGGGAAAACTGACTTCAAACTACAGCTTATCAGAAGGCTTAGAAATTCAGAGCGACAGGTGTCAACGTTCTTACAAGTCTGGATAGAAAGCATTAATTGATAGCATGGTCTAGGTGAAATCTCTGCTTCTAGGACACCAAAGGAAGGTGTGCTCTGTATTTTACTTTTATGTTCTTTCCTATATTTTAGTTATTTACTGATGCGTATGTTGAAACATACTTAATAACTGATATACTTATTAAACTGAATAGAGGTTTAATTTGAACCAGAAAGGACATTTTTATGTTTTTAAGTAACTAAAGTCATGCTCACTCATATTCAACTTGCCATTGACCAGGACCAACAGGTCACTTTCTGTGGCACTGGTTTCCAGCATCTCATTCCCCAGTCTGTCCATACATCCAGGGCTGCCCCCCCCCCCCGACAAGTGCAGAAACCAGCACTTCCCCTTGTTGAACTTCATGTGGCTGATGATTGCCCAATCGTCTAAATTTTTGTGGTCTCTCTCTGCAGGGCCTCTGTGCTTTAATGGAATCAACAGCTCCTCCCAGTTTTGTGTCATATATGAACTTGCTCAGTATCCCTTCCAGTCCTGTGTCCAAGTCATTTATGATGATGTGGGAGGAAACTGGGCTAAGGATGGAGAGGTCACCAGTCAGTCACTATGACCTTCTGCATCTGATCTGTGAGGCAGTTGCTCACCCACCACATGACGTGTTGATCCCGAGTGCAGAATGTTTTGCCCGGAAGGATACTAAGGGAGACAATATTGGAAGTTTTGCTGAAATCCAAAACTATCACATGAAGTAGCTTGCCTTGATCCCTGAGGTGGATTACCTTGACCTAAAAGGAAACCAGGTTTGATAAGCAGGACTTTGCTCTCACAAAGCTGTGCTGGCTGTGACCAACAGCTGCATTGTCTTTCTGGTGTTTCTCAATACTTCCTAGAACAATCTTCTCCATAAGTTTACCAGGCACTGAAGTGAGACTGATGGACCTGTAGTTTCTGGGGTCCTCCATCTTGCTCTTCTTGAAAAGCAAGAAAATGTTCAATAGTTTAAAGTCATCTGGAACCTCTCCAGATTCCCAAAACTGCTCAAAAATCATCAAGAGAGGTTTCACAATGACATCAGCCAGCCCTTTGAGGATTCTTGGATGAATCTTATCAGGCCTTATAGACCTGTAGGGATCCAGTGAAGCAACAGATCTTGCAAAATTTCAAGTTTTTGACTAGGAGTTGATCATACTGAATTACATATATTCTGCTTAATGCTTTTTTTTCTGTTGAGGAAATTAAACAGAAATTAAATACAAAAAGCATCAAAAATAATCAGTGTCAACACATTAATGATAAACCAAGTGAATAGAAAATAGATGTTCTGAAGTATTCTGGCATAGTATTCAATGTATTAGTAATGGAAATTGCCCTAACCTATTGTCACATTTTTCATATTTGCTAATATCAGACAGTTATGAAATAGAAAAACATACTTTTGTCAGTCACATTGATCTTTCAGATTGGTTTAATGCATGCAAGGAATTTAACCAGGATTTGTTGAGCTGGATAAAAAAGCTGACAGTGAACATGTAATGTCATAAATGGCTTAACAGATCACATTTTCCATTTTTGTTTTCTATGGGAAATCATTGAATCAGAATTCAAGTAATTTTGCACTTCAAAGAAAA
>VWYE01020559.1:170-12968 GCA_013398995.1 Alaudala cheleensis
TTAAAGAAGTGACATAAGCAAAAAAGGCAGTGAATATGACTGAATCATCCAGGTCCTCTGCCCGTTTGCCACAAGGAGTGAAAATGTTTGGGAGAAAAACAAATAAATGAATTTCCAGGATATGTTATGGCACAGGGGCTGTAAATGTTGAAAGTACACATTTCTACCAGTTGAATATTTGTCATAGGTTTCTATAGTATCTATAGTATCTATATCAGTGGGCTGTAAAAATTGATGTGGTAGGATGCTACTCTAACTTCAGAATCCTGAAAGGCAATAATAAGAGGGAAGATCCTACCAAAGTTTCTTTTTAAGTGTGATAGCCTCATAGTGCCAATTCTTTTCCTTTTGCTGCAAATAAAACAAACCAACCAACCAACCAAACAAACAAAACAAAACAAAAAAAACCCCCAAAAAAACCCCAAAAAACCCCAAAACAAAACAAAACAAAACAAAACAAACCCCACCAACCAACCAAACAAGATCAACCAAACACAAAACCCCTGACACTGTCTGTGAGAAGATAAGGTTGTTCTAGTTGCTTCACTGCCTGGCAGTGCACAGCCCCTAACACAGAACCTGTCTTGTGCTCCTGATGCCTGGAGAGGTTGCCTGGAACAGAGACTAGACAGTGGTAAAGGAAAAAACGAGGCATTTATTAGAAGGCCTTCAGAGGATACACCTTGGGCAGTACAAGAGCCCAGCCATGGCCCCACCCAAGAGGACCAGGGGTCACGAATTTCCACACTTTCAGAAGTTTTGGTCCATTTCCATATTGGGGCTAATTATCCATTTACAGCTTCAGGTAATGAAGTCCCATCCTCCCAGATTGCTCTCCTCAATTCCCTGTTGTTTATACTTTTTGGGCCTGACGCTGCAACAGTGTCCTTGGTTCTCAGGCTGGAAAAGAATTGTTTTGTCTTAACTACCCTGTGAAGAGAACTTGCTAACACTTTATATGACATTCAGAGTTAAACATCAATGCAGTACAGAATCTTAAATATATGAAAGCCAAAACTTAAGGCATCAGGCTCCCATGGTCACTCTGGACAGCACCCACCAGTCACTATTTTGAGACCCTGCTGGTCAGCAATCCTGGCAGCCCTGCCTGGGCAGATCTACTCTTGCCTTCCCAGCTGACCTTCCTCCTGCCAAGGTGACCTCAATTTCCACATTAAGGAATGTCTTTCCAGTGCTTCTCATTAACCTTCCTCCTGCACTGTCTTTCACAAGTCACTGCCTTGTTGATTCAGGGCCTGACCTGGCAAACTCGTGTGCTCATGAATAACCTCTCCTCTGGGGATTGGCAGGCTGGCTTTTGTACAGTTCCTCCAAGAAGTGAAATTACTGACATGGATGTGGGGAATGAGATGGGAGCTTTTTGTTTGTTCAGGCTTTTTCTTTTCTGACCTTCTGAGTCTTGCTTCTGGCACCTTCTTCTTCATCCTCTATTATTTTATTTGTGCCTTTTAGGTTTAGACCACACTAAATAAATTATAAAGCATAATTGGGAAATATTGGAGGTATGTCTATGCTATGCTGCAGGTGAGGACATATGATTATACAGTTATTGTAGATTCTCAGAATTTTTTAAATTCCATTTGATAAATTTCAAATATTTTAAAGAAAAACTGTATTTTCCTCAAGTCCATGAACTGTAATACAGATATGGAAGGTTTAGTTTGATCTGTTTGTTTGATGCAAAATAAATTGCGCACTGCCTGCCTTGTCCATCCCTTTCTTGCAGTAAATATTCAGGAATTGCGCACACCCCTCACACATCATTGCATTTCCTCTCTCTGGACATTCACCCTGGTTCAGCTCAGTGTTTTTTGTCAGTTTGTAGAAAGAAACAATAGGAGAATGACAGTGAAACCAAGAACATTTGTTTAGAAACCTGGATATTAATTTTGTCAGTATTTTCCCAACTTTAGTTTTGTGTTAGTCTTCTCACATTTCTGTCAGAAGCAATTTGATCCCATCCTCTTGGAATTAATATCTCCTAGTTTTGCAATGTTTAAAAATATTTTCACCTGTTTAAACATGTTTCCTTCATGGCCCTATGTTTCTCCATGTATTTTCACTCATTTTACTCTTGCAATGTCAGTACATTCTTTCTGATTTACTTCTCTCTCTCTTCATCTACTGATTTATGTTATTTCACTTTTCATCTCAATTTACATTCTTTCTTTTCATTCTTGCTCCACCATGTTTTCTCTTTTTAAAGTTGCTTCATGCCTCCATACCTGGGTATCTATACTTTGAGCAATTTAAAAAACCCAATGTCATAACTGCTTAAATGATCCTCTAGCCTTTATTCTCATTGATTTTAGTGTCAGAATTGACCCTGATTAAAAAAAAAAAAAAACAACAAAAAAACCAAACTCTTCATATGGATCCTTTAACCCTTATTCTTATTTATTTTAGTGTTAGAATTAACTCTGAATTTTGAAAAAATTTTAATTTCAGGGCAAACCCCTAAGAATGTCTTCATGTGAGTGCACTTTGCTGCAGAAGTACTTATTGTCAATGTGTGGCATTTTTACAATGTAGTTTTATATTTACATGCTGCAGAGGCTGCAAACCTCAAAATTCAAATTTGAATCCAGAGAAAATACGAAGATACAAAGCCGCCCATGAGGCAAGAATCGAACAGCAACACAAATGCCTGAAAATGCTGAGAGCACAGGCAGCATCCTGCACGGAGAAGGGATGAAGAGGGGATTTTCTGCACTGTTTGACAAGGCAGCTGACAGGAGAACTACACCAACATCCCACAAGAGCCTTGATCTCCTCACTCCACCCCTTTGATTTTACGATGACTGTGCCTTCAGAATTAAATTCTGTTCTCTTCAGGGATGATGTGTAATGTGCAGACAGTGTGCTGCTGAGGGAGAGAGGATCCAGCCAGGTTCCCCTGCCTCAGGAGGTGCTGGAGAGGGAGGTCTCAGAAGAGCATAAACCAGAATCAAACAGCAGAATATTCAGATACAGCCCCAACAGTCAACTCAATCACATAAAGAGACAATCTTTATGCATTATTCATTCTGTGAAATCTGGGAGTTTTTCCAGAGAATATGCCACAGACTAGAGATAGGGTTTATCAACTGTTTTAAATCAGCATGTTTTATCTAATACAATAACAATTTATTTACTAAGAATATTTATACCATTGGAGCTTTCCAGGCTTAATTGTTTCTTTTCATCAAGATCCTGTGCACTGGGAAAATCAGCTCACAAAGGGATTTGAGAAGACACTGTGCTGAATATCTACAAAAAAAAAAAAAAATCTGCATTATTTAGGTAATAATGGAGTAAAGTTATGGATCTGTTTGCATTTCAATTACCAGATTCTTTTCATTTGGACCTATTCTACAAGGCCATTCTCATCTTAAGGATGTCAAAAATGGCTTTTTATTTGGTGCAGCAGTTAATGTGGACTTAAATATTCAATCACCAAAGCTACAGTTAGGCAAGTCAGTCTGTAAATACCACTTGCATTGACAGAAGTCTTAACAAAGAAAGCTAACGTAAAATGGAAACTTTAGCTATTAGTGGATCAAGAATGTTATGAAAATACAGACCAAGCACAACCCTCTCCAGTATTTTTTCTCTAAACCTGACATCAACCATGTGAGTGAGAGGAGTTTCACCACAGTGAGAACCCAGGCCAGTGGTTATCCTTTCAGTACTACCATGTCTAAACTTCAAGTCATGAAACATCCATCTAAAACTAAGAAATATTGCAAAATGTAAAGATTAAAAACAAGCAGTTGAGCTAATTCATCACTTGATGTTCAGCCTTAAATCTGTTTATTTCAGTAGTTGGTTTTTTAAGACATGAAAACTTGAACTTGGTGAGAGACAAAAGATCCCACACAATTTAAGTGAACAGGACTGTGCCAGTGACAAAAGCTGGAGTCACCAGCATGCCAACAGCAACTCTGGCTGGGTTAGCAGGAAGTCAGACCCTTTTGCCAGTTTGAAGCCATGGAAAACTGGGAGAGATAATTAGCATTCCTTTTAATTGTAACTGAGACCAATACAAGATAGAAACACTCACAGACTCCACTCTGTGGAGAATAATTGCAGAATAAAGTTTTCTACACAAAAGCAAGGACACTTCCCAATCACCAATCTTCAGATGTCCAAGTGCCTTGGAGCAGAGTGAAGGATTCTGTTGGAGATGAAGTTTGGGTAAATTGNACAAAGGGATTTGAAAAGACACTGTGCTAAAATATCTACAAAAAAAAAAAAAAATCTGCATTATTTAGGTAATAATGGAGTAAAGTTATGGATCTGTTTGCATTTCAATTACCAGATTCTTTTCATTTGGACCTATTCTACAAGGCCATTCTCATCTTAAGGATGTCAAAAATGGCTTTTTATTTGGTGCAGCAGTTAATGTGGACTTAAATATTCAATCACCAAAGCTACAGTTAGGCAAGTCAGTCTGTAAATACCACTTGCATTGACAGAAGTCTTAACAAAGAAAGCTAACGTAAAATGGAAACTTTAGCTATTAGTGGATCAAGAATGTTATGAAAATACAGACCAAGCACAACCCTCTCCAGTATTTTTTCTCTAAACCTGACATCAACCATGTGAGTGAGAGGAGTTTCACCACAGTGAGAACCCAGGCCAGTGGTTATCCTTTCAGTACTACCATGTCTAAACTTCAAGTCATGAAACATCCATCTAAAACTAAGAAATATTGCAAAATGTAAAGATTAAAAACAAGCAGTTGAGCTAATTCATCACTTGATGTTCAGCCTTAAATCTGTTTATTTCAGTAGTTGGTTTTTTAAGACATGAAAACTTGAACTTGGTGAGAGACAAAAGATCCCACACAATTTAAGTGAACAGGACTGTGCCAGTGACAAAAGCTGGAGTCACCAGCATGCCAACAGCAACTCTGGCTGGGTTAGCAGGAAGTCAGACCCTTTTGCCAGTTTGAAGCCATGGAAAACTGGGAGAGATAATTAGCATTCCTTTTAATTGTAACTGAGACCAATACAAGATAGAAACACTCACAGACTCCACTCTGTGGAGAATAATTGCAGAATAAAGTTTTCTACACAAAAGCAAGGACACTTCCCAATCACCAATCTTCAGATGTCCAAGTGCCTTGGAGCAGAGTGAAGGATTCTGTTGGAGATGAAGTTTGGGTAAATTGCAGTGGAAAGGAAAGACAACACAAAGTCCTGTGACATATTCAGGTGTTTGATGGAAGAAATACAAGCAGACCTCTCTGCAGCAGGTAAAGAACTTCTGTCTGTAAAAGACTACACGTCAGAGAGTATCTTTTAATTTATGTATCGAAAGCCTTCATATAAAAAGTTTTGCTTCTGTATGAAGCCCTAGCTAGAGAAATTAGCCTCACTGGTAGAGAATTTCCCCCCTATTTTTAAAGGTTTATGAACATATTCTAGTCTAACCTGATGAGTATTTTTGATGTGAAATTTCTAACAAAATAACTTTAAATCCTTTTGGCCCAGAATGCAATCTCTGCTCTGGCCAGAGTGCAGCTGGGGATGGAGGGATGGCAGAGCTCAGGGTAGGAGTAGTGAGCTGTGCCGTCCCTGCCTTTTGCCCTCTGAGTGCAGTGAGTGCCCCCCACTCCTCTGCAGGCGAGTTCCTGGCCACACATTTCTCCTTTGCAGCTTCTTTAGCTCAACCAAAGCAGGATTTTGTTTGTTTTATTGGCTGCTTGATGGGTTTTGGTTTTTTTTAGAGACGAGTTTGTTTATTTGCTTGTTTTGTTTAAACCCAGAAGCCCTTTTTTCTGGGAAGGTAAATGCTCTTAGGTTCCCAAAAACCCAAGCTGTTTTTCTAAGGCATAGTTTTCACAGCTTCTGAACCCAGCCCTGAGCTAATCTGTCTGCAACTAGCNTGTAAGATAAGTGCAATTTCAGCTTCCATTTCCAAGGATAGAGATAGGAGTATGAAAACAAGCAACACTAGGGTAAAGTAATGGAGGAATCACCAGCAAGGCTCCAGAGCCAGACTGGGTTCCATTAACAGTGGTCTGCCTGCTTCATCCAGGACACAAATTATCAAGATACTAATAAAATATTCAAATGAACTCTGAGAACCCAAATTTAATTGCTTCCTGGTCTGAAATGGAAAACAGATCAATAAATTGATCTCAACCTTTGTTTAGTCTTCGGTCTTTCTGCATATTTTGCATGGAAAAATAAAATATCAGTTTTTCTCTAGATCCTGAGAGACTTTTGCTCCTCTCCTCACACAGGTCTCCTCCTCTGAAATGGCATGAAAATAACATCTGTCAAAAAGCTTGTAACAAAGTCCATCACAAAAGTTTGCTTAGCAAAACAGTTACAGATGGGAGATAAGACATCTCTGCTCTCCTACTTGCATATAGTGCCAAGTGCTCAACAAATTATAGCTGGAAAAAAGACCTACCTGTTGGTTTGAAAAGTCAGTAAGACCACTGTCTTCTACAATATTGGATAAAAGCAAAGAAAATTAAATATGAANTCTACAATAGTGGATAAAAGCAAAGAAAATTAAATATGAAATTAAAAAAAATCTGGAGAAAATCTAATATCTCAAGCAAAAATTCAGCCTCCTGTGTAATAATCCAGGCTTTTTTTCACCAGTTTTAAAGTGACGGCAGGAAGCGGAGCTGTTAAATGTAAATGAATTCCCCTCAAAAAATAAAAAATTAATTTCTTTTTCTCTGAGTCTGTAGTCCATCTCCAGCTGAATGAAATACCTTCGTCACAGGATTGGGTTATAACTGTGTGCTGAAATAAAGAATGGGCCAGCAAATTAAAGATCTGTGCTCAATGACTTTAAACAAGTTATTTAACCTTTCCTTCCCTCAGTTTCCTAACCTCTTTAAAAGGGTGAGGCACGTTTTGTTCAAAAACCTCAGGCAAAACCCAAGCTGTTGAGATAATTATAGAAAAATTAATAAACATTAAATTAGGCTAATTTGAAAAGTTATTTCTAAACCCTTAATTCTGTGTAGATGAAAACATCATTTGTAACCAGACAACCATCTGAGTAGAAACCAATATAAATCAGCAAGAGCTATTCCAGTAACAGAAACTGTAGCTACATCATTAAGAACAATTTTAAATGCTTACAGCGTTCGTAATCACTTGCATTTTATTTTGAAACTTTTTTATTAGAACACCAACTAGTCATTATCCTGGCACAGCTAAAGTGGGACAGAATCAATGCCCTGCTGACTGTCTCCTCTGCTCTTTGTGATAAACACTGTCTCACAAGTTGGAAAAAATCCATTTTGATGCCGCTTCCCAATTAGACCTGCTAAATGCTTTTATGAATGACTAAATTCTGTTTGGTTTTACACCTAGGTATGTTGCTCAGCTAATATTTTAAACAGAGGAGTATTGTACTATTTCTAGTAATTTTCTTATCAAATTTCAAGCTAAGCAAATTGAATTGTCATTCTTTTGTTAGGATTCAATGCAATTTGTGATGCCCTTGGTAACTTTTGGAATTCTAGTCAGTCCTACTCACAGCAGCAGCTGAAAAGATGCACACTTAGGAAATCATGCCCTGAACACCGTGGCAGGAGACAACCCTTTCACGTGTGGCACAAGTAAATAAAATAAAAACTGAATAAAACCAGTGAATCTCAGCAAGGAACAGAAATGCCAGCCTTGTTTAATCATCACAGAAGGCACTTTTCTCAGGATCATGGGATGATTTGGCTCAGAGAGGACCTTTAAAGCCCATCCAGTGCCACTCTTGCCTTGGGCAGGGACACCTTCCACTATCCCAGGTTGCTCCAAGCCCAGTTCAACCTGGCCTTGGACACTTCCAGGGATCCAGGGACAGTCACAGCTTCTCTGGGCACCCTGTACCAGGGCCTCATCTCCCTCATTCCAAGAAATTCCCCCCTCTTGTCTACTCTGAGTTCACCTTCTTTTAGTTTAAATCCTTTTCCTGTCCCCACAGGCCCTGATAAGAGCCTTTCCCCATCTCTCTAAGAGCCCCTTCACACATAAAAGCTGCACTGGGCTCTCCCCAGAGCCTTCTCATATCCAGGGGGATGGGGAAAAGTTTCCTTCATGCTCCTTTGGGAAGCACTACCAGGGCTCTGAGCAGTGGAGCTTCCACTAATGGCTACAGGCACAGACCCCTCAGCCACCAGGAAATTCCCTGAAAACCTCCCAAAGTTACTCTAGAATTATTTGGTAAACTCCAAAAGTGCTGTAACTGTAAAAAAGTCAAAACAATATCTACCTCAGATCAGTTAAACAACAGATTCTGAAATATCCTGTACTCTTTAAAGACCATCTTGCACTTGAAATTGAAATATCTGGTTTTTCCTTCTGCACCAGTGAATTTGGGAATGTCAATTTTTCTTTTTTTTTTTCTCCAGCTGACCTCTGTCCTTCCTCCTCTCACCCTTTCACCCTTTCTTCATGTTGCATTATTATCTGTCTGCTTTAAGCTTGTAGCTCTTCCCATTTGCAAATTCACTTAATCATCAATGTAACTTGCCTCTAAGTTATGCATACTTCAGTTTAATGAAACTGTATTTTCACATCTTAACAGTCTGGGTCAGCAACTGAAATGAATATTAAAAACTGTAAGCAAGCATGTCAAGATCTGGCTAATGGACCCATTACAAAGGAACAGGAATAAACCAACCATCTCAAGTATTCTCAAAATCCTCTTCGCAGAGGGTTGTTAAGAGAGAATATTTAAAAAATTGAAATAGTTGTTTATTAACTAACTCAAACTTGTGTGAAAGAAGTTATCAGACTCAGCTGAGCAGCCTTCCAGGATGGTTGGTGTCTGCTTGGTGTAACTCAGAGTGTTTAAACCTAAAGGAGTTCAACAGCACCTAAATTAGCTAAATGCGCTCCTTGCCATTGCCCCACTCTGCCCTGAGCACTTCCCTCCCTGTGCAACTGCTGTTGTCTCTGCTGACAATCCCTGAACCACTGCCTGAGGCATTGTTAAGGACCAGGAGCCAGGAAATGTTGTGCTGGTAACCTGGAACCCATCACAGCAAAATGATCAAAAATCTGACTGAGGAAAGGGCGAGGATGTGCTGTGCTCATTTTATGTTGAGTGTCTTAAGGAAAAAATATGTAAAATTTGGAACCACAGAGTACAGCATGGAAAAGAGAATGTGTCGTTAGGGCACAAGGCTTCCATTCAGCATGTATAGATCTCCTCTTGTTCTACATTCAATGATTATTAAAATTGGATCAAAGGTTTAATTGGAAAGGACAGAAAACCTGAATTCACTGCCCCTTATATCAGCCATTCAAGAATGAACTACCCTAAAGCAGACCAAAGTTTTTCTTCCCCAGATATTTAAGAAAAAACTATACTGGTTTAGCATTCAGAAATGGTTCTTGAAATACTTTTCCGTGGTAACAGATGTCCGTTTTTCTGTGGTAAATTTCTTTCTGCTGCTCGTATTTACTTTTACTTTGGTTTTTTCATGCGGCAGTAAAAAACTCACACAAAGATTTTTGTAGAAGCTGATGATTGTGAGATTATTTGCCATTTGTTTCAAGAAAAAAAGGACAAAACTTTCCAGGCAAAATGCAGATAGGATCCTGTTATGCAACCAATGAAAGAGCAATGAAAGAAGCTTCGACAGTTTTCTCAGAGCTAGGTAGACCACAGGAGCATACACTTGCAGCCAAAACAATACCAGTTCACAGAAAGAAAATGGAATTCTTAGTCTAAAATCAAAACAAATTTATCAGAGTGGCATTTCCTAAAAATTTAACAGTGGCATGCTCAGGTTTAAAAAGTTAGGAAGTACTAATGGCAGCTATCAGGAACATTTTAGTTTATTAGGGGAGAATGGGAAGAAGCTCTAATTGCTGGATACAAAAGTTTGCATTAGTGTTTGTATTGAAAACTGTTAATTACCTTGAATTGCTAGCAGGGTTTCATATGCTTTAGGGTAAAATAAGAATAAACACCTGTAGCCAATAAAACATTTACTTGTCATTCGATCACCTCGGAGAGGCTGAACTGCTGCTGACTCAGCAGGAGCAGGAATGAAAGTGCTCTTGCAAAGGAAGCTTCAGAAATCCCTGTTTTTGGAGAGCACACGTGACAAAGTACAATAAATCCATGGGAAAGGCTGCTTCGTGTGTTTGCTTTTTGAAAAGTCAGTAACATCTAATAATAAGAAGAAAATTCCCAAGCCCAGCATGATGATGTTATTTCAGCTGCTAAGCCTCTAAATTAACTTGTAATGGAAGTGCTCCTGGCACTGGAAAGAAGCCAAATTGTGACACTTAAGCTTCCAAGGCCTGTTTGCTGAACTGTTCCCCCAAAACTGCAGCAAACCATTGCATATATTTTATTTCTTTTCTGTATCTGTTTAGGAATTTGCATCCATCTGTGTGCCAATAAAATTCCTGGAGAAAATAGGTGGATACACAAAAAAACAGACAACAATGTTCCAGAGCTGTTGCTTGTCTCAATTTTTTGAAGAACACATATAATTCTGAGATCCTTTGTCACTAACAAAACAACATCCTGAAGGAAGTTGTTTGTCTTTCTTTTAGGAACAAATTAGGTCACAGTGCTGAAGTAGACAGTGGAGCTGCCTGAGTTGGATCTTTAATTAGCAAATGTTTCATAGAATTAGCTCTGGGTTTTGTTTTTCTTTTTCCCCAGTCCTTTGGTTTATGGAAATGTATGTTCACATGAGAATCAGATTATCAGGAATCATTTGTGTCCCAGTGCTCACACTGATTGCCCATGACATCCATAGGATGACAACATCACCAGTCTTGGGAGAGTCTCAGTACACCACAACTATTTCCAGTTTAGTGACCATTTGTAGCAAAAGCAAAGTGAATTTAACATTCAGGACTATTCCCCCTCTTTTAACATGCTCACTTTACTCATGAGAGGCCAATTCACTGCACAAAATGGACAGAGAGTGCATGAAAACCACCAACTACTGCCCAGACAGTGCTCATGGCTCGCCTTGTGTTCAGATGGAGCATTCTGAGCCCCCTTTTATGTGGATATTGAATTTCCAAGCAGTTTCCACACAGTCCATTTGTTAACACCGACCATAAATTCAGTTTGGTGCCCTTAATTTGCAACTTTTTGTATTCTTTAGGAGCATCCTGTGCTACAGGATTTACTGCTCATTTGAAGACCTTCAATTTCTGCTCCTCAGACGAGCCCTGGCTGCAGTGCTGATTAAACATATTGCTAATGTTTCAGCTGACATATTTTCCTGGGCTCTGGAGGTGTGTGTGCATGTGTCTCTCTGCTGATCATTTGTGACTATTCATGAACAGATCCACGTGCAAACTACTGAAAAAACCGTTAAAATGTAAACTGAGAGGCATCAGTAATGATGGCTTGGCAATATTATGACATCAAAAAGAGGCAGAAGCAGACAGGACAAGAAGAGTCACCTCAGAAACGACAAATTTTGTAAATGACCAAATCATGTGCAGTGGTAAAGGCTGAGGGAGAAAGCTAGAAAAAGGAAAGTTAATAAGCATAATGCTAATAAAATTATAACACAGAACGATAAAGACTGATGAGGAGACTCAAAGCAATTAGAACATACAAATCTAACGTTATTAAATAAATGCACACAAAAAAAAATCTATCCAATTGATTTCCTAAGGCAACAGAGGCCGTGGAAGGACTAAAACAGTGACCGTGACAAAAAAATTAAGACTGAAGCATGAACATCTGATCAATAGCCAGTAAGTTCTTATTGAAAAGACCAGAAAAGTGTGAGGAAGACACAGCTGGGGTAGGAAGAGGGGTCAGTAGGACAAGGAGTGGATCTACTCTATGGCCACAAATGGGAGATCACATTTGAGATACTTCGGTAGATGCACAGGAAATTGTGAACTAAACTGTTATAATTGTTCCAGAGCAGGCATTTAGGCAATGACTCTGGAATTTATTCACTCTGGGGAAAAACAAACAAAGCACACACACACCTCCATATCAATCAATCAATCAATCAATCAATCAGTCAATTCATGCCAGAAAATAAATCAAAAAGCCTACACAGAGATAAAATAAAAATTCTAGAACCTTTAACAGAAGTTCCAATGGAAATTTCAATGAGAGGTTTTTAGCTCTAAAGACTGAAATACTCCTTTCTTTCAGAGGTGTTTGGCATATGACAAAAAACAGAATAGAAATACTCTTCTGTTGCCACTTACAACTGTTAGATAACATATCTTAAATTTCCAGGGTTAGCAGGTTGTCATGAGCCCTATGTTAACAGAAGGAGTAATTTATTCTTGAAGACACTTGCTATTTCTGGAAGTTAAACAAGATATTCCAAAAAAGTAGAAAATATCAAGCAGGAAAATTAATATTCCATCTCTCCTTCTATACTGATTTGCAGGTTATGTTATTGAATAAGAAGAGACAATTAAATCCCTTTCATTTTTAGGGCAGATATTTATATTTCAACTGCACCAGGAGAATTTTGGATTTTGATTAAATATGTTGTTAACTGTTCTTGCCACTCAGCACAATCTGTGGATGTTTAATGTCAGATCAACACTGAAATGGCCAAATTTGAGAAAAGTCAACTTTCATTACAGAATCCTTCAGTTTTTTACAGAAAGATATTCAAGAGGTCTCCAGTGTTATTTTCTTTTTCTACTTCTATCATCTTGAAGAGTCAATAAAACCTCTGCTTAAAAAGAAACTAGTTTTTGCTTCCCATCCAAGCAGTTCTGCAGGGCTTCACAGCAGGGGCTTTTCTTCTTTTTTAAACTATGGACATTGGACTTCATTGCAGAAGTCCTTCCAGGGCTTTGG
>VWYE01020560.1:4566-26019 GCA_013398995.1 Alaudala cheleensis
TCTGATCAGGGGGAGGGAGGGGGAGGAGATATTGCTTCACCTGGGGGTGGAGGGGGAAGCTTCAAAATGAGGCTACTATGAAAAAACCTTACAGAACATAACAACCTCCCATGCTGGAGGTGGTGTCAGAAAGGAGGCCATGGCATGGAAATACCTCCAGTGTTATTTCTGAGTGGTGTCCTGGAAGCAGGTCCTTCATCACTGTTCCTGTAACTCCCAATTCTATTTTCTTCAGGTGCTTTCTTAAACATGAATTTCCGCTTGTGCTTCACTCACAGCAGGGCTGATATCTCTGTGCCAGATCTCTCCATGTAGATTCCATCCACAGCAATGTCTGCAGTATTTCCTTCTCTTAGCATATTAACATGTTGCTGACCTGTTCAGAATCTGTGAACACCCTTTTTTGCTAGGTGGCTGCTATAACAGCTGCTTTACTCTCAATGTTGTCTTCATGGTGAAAGTGGAAAAAAAAATAACAACCTTAACGAGTTCCAGTATTTGAGAGGCGTGAATGCCTGAAAAAGACAACGGGAAATCATTTTATCAAAGAAGAATGAAGAGTTAATGAATCTATCTTGTCAAATGATTTTTCTTTCAGATACAACTGACATTTTCAACTGTTATCTCCATTTAAAATTTCAATATCTGAAATTCTTCTCCCCCAATCTGAATGCTTAGTCTGAGCTGGGAATGCATATCAAGAAGGTTTTTCAATACATATGAGAGTATTAAATGTCACAGCTTAGTAGGAGGCTTCAGCTGAGAATCTTCCAGAGGATAAATTGCTTTAAGTGTCCTGCAGAGGAGTTCATCTCTCTGGTGACCAGGCTGCAAGGTTGGGACACGGGGTTCTCTCTCTGAAGTCCTTAAAGTTCATAGTTTAAGGTAGTCCTGGGGATGAACTTCATTGACCTCTGAAGTTAAATCTCCTTTAAGTGCTTTTCTCCTTTTTTGTTGACCTGCTGCAGTTCATTAATTTCAGGATAAGTGGAAATCCATCTCTGTATCAACCCTCTCCTGTGTTAGAACTGTTGATTGCTTTGTTCTAGACAGGCATTCAGCCTTCTCCACAAACATTTCCAACATGAGTCCTTCCCAAGGGCTGCAGTCCTTCACAAATTGCTCCAGAATGAGTCTCCATGGGGTCTTGGAGTTGGCTGACCTGAATCTTATCAGACACAGGGATGGCTTCTGGCAGCTTCTCTCAGAAGTCAACCCTGGAGCGCCCCAAAACCAGCCTAGACAAACCCAACCCATGCACCAACGTGTGCTGCTGTCAGACCTTGCTGCTGTGCTCCTTCACCCTCTGCCTTTTGCTGAATGTTGTAGCTTAGTGTGAGTGTTTGCATGTCCTTTTCACTTCTTGCTTTGTTTCCCATCAAATATTTATAGCTTAAGAAAAGCAAATTTGCCATAAACAAGCACANGTGTGCTGCTGTCAGACCTTGCTGCTGTGCTCCTTCACCCTCTGCCTTTTGCTGAATGTTGTAGCTTAGTGTGAGTGTTTGCATGTCCTTTTCACTTCTTGCTTTGTTTCCCATCAAATATTTATAGCTTAAGAAAAGCAAATTTGCCATAAACAAGCACACAAAAATAAAGCTGATTAAAAAATACATCTAATCCCATGCAGTGTGGGCCAGGAACTGACAATCAATCTTAGGCTCCAATGCCAGTGAGAGCAGATTTAAAATGTCAAAGTGCAAACACCATTTGAAAATTAATTTGGGTGCCTGTTGTAGCTCCCCAAACTACCGATAATTTTGCACCCCCTTGGCTGCTTTTGTTTCCTGACCTTTTCCACCTCAAAAGACAGGTGTAATTCACACAACCTCTGAAGAGTTTTTTAGGATTCTAAAGGGCTAAACATGTTTTGAGATCCCTTGAGAGGGATGTGGTCCTAAATATTGCTGATATACATGAGCAATGATGAAGTCAAAGAAATAATACTTTTTTCCTGCTTACATTGTCATCTTATAACTTACCAGCTAGGCACAGTTAAGTTGTTCTGGTCATTTTTATCTAAAATTTGTTATTTAATGCTAAGCAAATCCATTTTCTGACTAGCAACTGGAGTTAAATGTGTGCCATTTAATATCTCATTTAGCACTTACATTTTCCTTCTCTGTAAACATTTACTGGAATCAACTGTAAAAAAATTTGGGTTTCAGAAATTGCTACAGTGAAGCAAAATAAGCCTTGTCTGCAAATAGTGATGGTGTCACCAACAGCTCACTGACAACTACTGAAAATCTTTTCTTGCCCTGCTTGAACCTGGATATGCTGAATAGATAAAGCACCCATTAACTCTCTGTTACTGTATTAACAGAGAATATTTAGATAGCTCTTAAATAAAAACAACTCTTTCCAGTTAAATCCTTGCAATTTCCCTACTTTATTATAAAAAAAATATTCTTTTTTTTCCTTATTACCCTTTCCTTGGTGTGTTTCTAAAAACAATTTTTTAGGGTTATTATTGGTATTATTATTACTATTAACTACAAATTGAGATCTTTTCCCCCATTTTTAACACACAGGGTCTATAGAGGCACTGATTTGTTTTTTATTAAAAAACAAAAAGTAAAATAAAAACCGTCGCACTGCTACACGAAAGAACGGCACGACACATGGCAATCGCAAAGGGAAAAAGACGAGAGTTTTCCTTGAAAATCTGATATTTATACAAAAGGAAAAACAGGCAAAGATTGGTGGAGAAAGGTTCCACCTCTACACACACACTGGCTAATACAAATGCTTGTCAAGAAAATCTATCCCCCTGAAAGGAATGTAAACCTCAAAGCTCGTTAGAAAAGAACACTTGTTGTTTACATAAAGACTATGAGAAAAGTTTGACTCTAAACAATAGTTTATCAGAAGGCTTAAAAATTTAAGGTGACAAGTGGGCAGTAAGTCTACCCCACCATTATTCTTCTTCACAAAATACAGACTTGGATTAATAATACCTGAGATTTTGATGACANTGTTTTGGTGTTTTTCACACTTATATGCAAATAAACCAAATTTCTAACTTGTTGGTTTAAGTTTGGAAGAAGATGCTAGCTCTTTATTGCCTCCTGTGATAAATTTAAGCATCCCTCAACTGGGAAACTTGGTTGGCATCTACATGTTTGTTATGCTTTCAGTTTCTCATAGAAGATGCTCCAAGACAGATCTTTACAAATTAAAATAGTGCATTTCTATTATTTTTGTGTTCACAGGAGCAGGCTTAACACATATACCATATTTGTAACAAACTCATGATTAAAGCTACAGAGTGAGGCTTTTGGCTAAAATTCACTTTTTCATTATTACATCTCTAGACAGAAATGTAATAATGAAAAGCAAATAAATGAACAGAAGAGGAAGATTGAGTTGTACTGCTCTGTCTGGTAAATAGCTTTATGTTAATTTATTTAACATACTTCAATAACACCTTGGTTTTCAGGTTTTTTCTTATAACTAACCTCAGTATGCTGGATACGGTCTCTGTGTGCAAGTATTTCACCCTAAAATGCATAACTTGGGGCTGTAATCTTGAAGGAAATTTATTAAGAGAAAAACACAGTATATTCTCAAATTTAAATTAAAAATTAACTATAATCATAATATCATGAAGCATACACAAGAAACAAATATATGATCCAATCAGCTTTTCTAAATTCAGGGGAAAGAAGAGTAATAATACAATATAAACCACTCCAGTAATTCTCAAAATCAAGACAGAAAATTAAACTTTTAATTCAGACATAGCAATTATCAAAAGAGCTTAACATAGATCATTTTCTCTATTAAATCTCAACAATTAATGCTTTTTGGTAGACTTCATTAAAAACATTGCCAAGATATTGAATTCATGCACTTACATTCATAAATAAGAAAAAAACATGTTGCAAATGTATTAAAGGGAGAACTGCTGAGTGAAAAATTACTGAATTTCATTTATATGCCATGGAGGTGAATCAATGCAAGGATTATGTTGGCTATAGCTCTCACCAACTGGGGTGGTGTTGAGCTTCAAATCACATGGGTTTGCTCAGGGATCAAATTTCAGATCACATGGCTTTGTTCAGTGATCTTTTATTGCATGAACTGAGTGTGAACAATGAAGAATTGTTTTGTATTTGATGTTCAGCTTCAGGTGTCTTTCCATGTCAGGGCTGAGCTTACACTATGCAGTATTTGGCAAACTGATAATTTCATTTTTTTGAAAATTAGGAGACAGTTATGTGATAAGACAAGTTTATGAATTGGGCAGATTTAAAGTTGTGAATTGAATAGTAAATCTCTATTGGGTCTGGTTGACTCCTTTTTAAGGAAGTGAAAGGGAACCTGCTGTTCCTCTCTGGAGCCAAGCAGGGCCATGAGGTATCACATCCTTGGGCTAAACTGAGGGCAGACACTCATTATTAAAACTCCTTCCCTTGAAGACAGAAATAACCCTTCCATTTATTTTAAAGACTTACCAAAAGCTATTGCTTTAAAAAATAAAAATGACACAAGCTACCCAAATAATACAACAGGTGAATTTTATAATTGCATTTCCTCGTGTAGAATTTTCCATGTGGAACTTTGTATGTTAGGCTATCAAATAAATGAAAATCCTAATTAGCAGCAAAATAGCTGGGAGCAGAAACACTGGACAATGGGGTTTATTTTTTAATGTATCACTCTGAAAAAAACCTGCTGGTTATACAGTAGAATCTTTGTCCTAAGATTTTATCACTGCATATTTCAAACCAATTCCAGAAGCTTTTATTTTAAAGACAAATGTTAATATACAAAGGGTTCTTGAAAAAAAACCAAACAAAAAGCCCACCCCATCACCCTGTGCTCCATGATTTACTTAAATATTATGATTAGTGAGAAATTTAGTGGTCCTTCCCTTTTTATCTGCAACTTCTGGTAAATATAATAAATTATTTCCAATTAAGGGTTGGCAGAACTCATGACAAGTGACATTTCTATCAAGTTATGAAAACAAAATCTCTCTACACTGGAATAAACAGGATAAAATAATAAAATATTGTGCCAGGAGTGTATGCTTAATTAAACTTACATTATCTAGGTAATTCTTTATAAATTAATAGTAGTATTTTTCCTTTTTAAGTAGATATCAATTCTGCACTTGTAGAAAGGACAGACTTTCAGCAGATTCCAGTATTTCAAATCTGGCTCATTTTAACAGCTGAATGAGTTGGAGTCTTTATTGGGTTTTTCATTATTATTCACTCATTATTAGTGTTTAATGAGAAAATTGGTCTAAAACAAATCTTTGCTGTTTTTTATATTATTTAATAAGCAATCAAATAACTACATTGAACTGGAATTCAGTGGGATTTATGCCTTTATGGTTTATGAGTAACACTAAACATATGGATTTGCAAATCCAGTCTGTCAGTTTTATTTGCTGGAAAGCAGAAATAAATCTTGCACAGATGATCATCAGCATCTTGAGCACTTTGCAGAATGAAGCATTGTTGCAGGGATCTGTCCTCTGAAAAGTAATGAGTCAGTGTAAACCCAACAGAAATAGCAAAGCTGTTGATTCATGATGCTTTAAAAGGCAGAATTTTCATTAGATTCAAAATAACTGACTTTAAGTACAGATTTCTTGCTTACTGCTCATGTTGGGAAGGCTATTGTTAATAAAAATAGACTACAGAGGTAATAAGCACTGATTATGATTTATCTCTTCACCTAATCAAATTCTAAAGGAAGTCTGGTGTAATTTGTGTGGTATCATCTTAGGAAGATTACTCTTGGACTGCTTTTCTTGATGAATTGATGTTAAATATTGTATCTGACTGTATGAATTGGTTTGCATACAGTCTTTCCTTTAAAAGAACACTTAATCAAAAAAGAAGTTGCTAGTATATCATTATCTTAATATATGCATAACTATATTTTAAAGGAGTGTTTTCTGAAGTGACATTTCTTCTGGAAAAGGCATCACACTGACTTTTCTAAAATCTATGGCTGTTTTACAGAATGTGAAATTTATAGTCCATCTGACAGGTTGGAGGCAGGGAATTTTTTATTCTTTTCTTGAACAACAAATTGAGGTAAAGCTGCAGATATCACTTGTGCCTTTCTATACCCGGGCAAAGAGGAATTGCAACTTTCTCACTGGGAAAATCAGATCACTATAAAAATGGTGACAGGAATTTAAATGGAGACAAGTTTTGGGGAATTTTTTTTTTTTTTAGTATAGAGTTCTAAACATGTAAATTCAAACATAATTTTCATTTAGTTCTGGGGATTACTTAGCACTGTCAGTTTATTCCTTGCCAGTGAGAAATTCAGCAATATGGCTTTTGCCAATGTGCCATTGGACTTGTTGCCACTCCAGACTCGGCAGTATTTGGAATTCCTGTGCTCAGCCTGGGGCAGTCAGCTCAGGGACCTAGCACAGAGCAGCCAGCATGGCAGAACACAACATTTCACTCACAGATGGAGATTTGTAGTCAAGATACAATTACCATGTCCATAGATATTCATCTAGATACGTGGTATTACTACTTCTAGTGATTATGGGTACCTCAGATTCCAATTAATACTTTATTTCCTAAGGTATATGAATAAAATAGGGAAAATATTACAAATAAAAATGAAAAATATTTAATTTGCATCAGTAACAGTAAAAAGATGCAATTACTGTTTTTCCTGCTCATATGTTTAAAATAAGAGCATTTTCTTCAGTTCTAGAACTACAAAATACTTATTTACTGTGCAGTTATAGTGGTGAGCAAGGATAGTGTAAAATTTAATACAACACCATTTAGAGAGCTTTTCCTTAGGCATCTAATGAAAGTTTAGTGACAAGACTAAAAGTCTGATACATATGTCAAAAAAATAAAGTATTTGATGTGAATGAAATATGGATATAAAAGTTACTCCATGTAACCCAGCTTCTGTAAGTCTGCATCTCTGATATCCACGCTGAGATATTTGTGAGGAAACATATGAACTGAAACCTCACTGTAAATTTATACAAAGTAGGAAATGTCACGTATGGAGCTCTTAGGATGGGATGCAGGTTAGGATAATCACTTCAGTCATATCAAAGAGAAACTTGGAAATTTGGCATGCTTGGAAGAACTTCTATAGAACAGGGGCCATCCTCCTTCCTTAGTGCCATGTGCAATCTTGCTATCACTTCTGGAAGTGGATTTCCTCCTGGTCCCCCACAGTGATAGTTCTCAATCTTTACCATATTTTTTTCCAATCTATTAAAAGTAGTTGTGATGATGGCACAACTCTTCCTTTTTACATATGGTTTCTACTTTTCAAAGATGTAAGAGTGTTATAGTGCAATACAGGACACACTTGAGATTTATTGGTCAGAGCTGCTGTTTTGTGGTTTTCATCCCTGGTAATGATCCTAGTCAGTACTGTGACAACATCTGAAGTGTCAAGCAAATTGGTTATTGCAGAGAAATGCTTTTCCTAGCATGTTGATGTTTCCAGGAGCAGCCTGAAGCTGCCATTTCTGGTTTCATCCATAGCTCCCGTTAGTTGTATAAGTTGTTCTTGAATCTCTGGTATTAAATCCTAGCTAGCTGAAAGCAAGTCCAAACGCACAGATGGTGACAATTTTCTACCTCTGTTAATGCCAGTACCCATGACCAATTTCTCCAGTGCAGCATGCAGGATCTCCCCTGTTTAGATTTGTGGATATGTGTTTAAGCAATGACTGCCTTAATATCCTGTGGAATGCTCATAAGGAATAATTTGATCATAGGAGGGGGGGAAAAAGGCAGTGAATGACAAGGGAAGGAGAGAGGTCGAACACAATGGAGAGAATGGGAACCAAAGGTAAAAAAGGAAAAATACCCAGTCATCAATCTAACAGATTAGCTCTAAATTGCCAGGGGAAAACATGGGTCATCACAAAAATGAAAGCAACAAGCCCTTTCTGACTCAAAATTTAACTGGAAATACAGTCTGCCTCTAGCTTTAGGCTCACTCTTAGTATGGCTTCATGCTCAGCTTTCTGGTTTTTATTGTCCATGACCCTCTGTGTCAGGCTCCCCACTAGATGTGACTTCCAAATTTCAGCATCTTTATTATATGCTTTAAAGCCTGCAGGCCTGAACTCTTGGTTCCAGCAAAATAGAAATGGAATAGCAAGAAGGGTACCTGTGAGCTTGGACAGCAGTTTTACCACTCTACATTTTTTCTGGGGAGTAAATTATCACTCCTGGTCCTTGACTGAGGCAGCAAGATTTTGAGTTTTGAGGAATATTTTTTTAACTGAGCCATTTACATCTCATTGCACACGGGGTATATTTTTCTCCCACCACTACAAAAGGCTTTTTCTCATTAATGTTAGCGAACCACATGCACTTACCTGGAGGAAAGAGCTCTAATTGATTTCATGATCCTTCTTTTAACACACCAAGCAGAACTTCCTCTTAGAAATGGGGAGCACGTTTTGTTTTGCAAACTGTGTAGTAGTTCCTCTGTTAATCAGAAATTACTTCTGCTGGTTTTGGCTGGGACAGAAGCTGGTGTACGGCTGTGTTTTGGATTTGTGCTGGAAACGGTGTAAAACAGGGATGGTTTTGTTATTATATTTGTATTAAGATGTGTCTATATATAAAAGAAGATAGAGCTTGTCTAAACAGCAAGATAATTCTAGCCAGGAGATCTCCTTGCTCTCGTGTTTGAGTCTTCCAAGGCTTAGGTTACTCTTCCCCAGCATGTTAAGAAGAATTTGCACAAGTCCTGGGATTCACCTTCAACATGATTTTTACAGCTGAGATGGAAAGAAAGACAAGTTTGTTCCCTTTGACATTTTCATGGAGTGTAGTGTTTCATTAAGCATTACATGCATATTTTTTCCTTTCTTGTTTTGAAAATTTTGAATCCTTTACAATGTTTTGGTTTTCCCATGAGTAAGTTTTTTCATGAATGGATTCAGAAAAGAGCCCCTTAGGAGACCTTATACCATTCTAATCTTGCTGTTCAGCAGGAACTGGCTTCTTATAAAAATGCAAATAGGATTAAAGCAGAATGCTCCAAGAAAAATGTCAGCCTCCTCACTGAATTTAAATTATTTTGTCCTAATTCTCAGATGAATGTGTACAGGTGTAGGAACAAGCTTTCTACCCTGTCTCAAAATCCATTTGGTGACAAATCACCCAAAACACAATACAAACTGCCAGACATATGATGGAGACAGCAGACTGTGAAAAAGCCTCTGACAAAGACTCATTCCTTCTGCTAGCAATCAGAATACAGTGAGGATAATGAGGAAAAGTGGAGGGAAGAGCTTTATGAAGTATAAATGCTGGGTTGAGAACAAGTGTCTGTAAACTGGCTATTAATAACTGCAGTTTGGCTGACTGACAGCATGGCTGTAGCAATGTATTTGCATGNAAAACAGGGATGGTTTTGTTATTATATTTGTATTAAGATGTGTCTATATATAAAAGAAGATAGAGCTTGTCTAAACAGCAAGATAATTCTAGCCAGGAGATCTCCTTGCTCTCGTGTTTGAGTCTTCCAAGGCTTAGGTTACTCTTCCCCAGCATGTTAAGAAGAATTTGCACAAGTCCTGGGATTCACCTTCAACATGATTTTTACAGCTGAGATGGAAAGAAAGACAAGTTTGTTCCCTTTGACATTTTCATGGAGTGTAGTGTTTCATTAAGCATTACATGCATATTTTTTCCTTTCTTGTTTTGAAAATTTTGAATCCTTTACAATGTTTTGGTTTTCCCATGAGTAAGTTTTTTCATGAATGGATTCAGAAAAGAGCCCCTTAGGAGACCTTATACCATTCTAATCTTGCTGTTCAGCAGGAACTGGCTTCTTATAAAAATGCAAATAGGATTAAAGCAGAATGCTCCAAGAAAAATGTCAGCCTCCTCACTGAATTTAAATTATTTTGTCCTAATTCTCAGATGAATGTGTACAGGTGTAGGAACAAGCTTTCTACCCTGTCTCAAAATCCATTTGGTGACAAATCACCCAAAACACAATACAAACTGCCAGACATATGATGGAGACAGCAGACTGTGAAAAAGCCTCTGACAAAGACTCATTCCTTCTGCTAGCAATCAGAATACAGTGAGGATAATGAGGAAAAGTGGAGGGAAGAGCTTTATGAAGTATAAATGCTGGGTTGAGAACAAGTGTCTGTAAACTGGCTATTAATAACTGCAGTTTGGCTGACTGACAGCATGGCTGTAGCAATGTATTTGCATGAGTTAAGTTATTCTTTGTACCATCCAAACTCCCTTTGATCTTATCAGAACACCTGCAGTCTTGTTATTCAAGCCTCAGGAATCCATCAAGGCTGCTGAGAGAAAAACAGGACTAAAATAAGACTAAGAGGCCTGGGAACTGACCATCAAGAATGCTAACTTCAGATAGAAGTGGGCTCAGCATGGGAATGAATTCTGGCCAATTAGGTGCCCTGGGGGGTGCGTGCCAGCCTCATGGACAGGCTGAGGATCCAATCAAATAATGTGTGTGTGTGTGAATATGCTATGCAAAAATCTATAACTGTCGCTTATTGTAAACAATAAACAGCTTCTGCAAAACCATATTGGTTCAGTGTTCAGAGGTCCGTTTCTCCTGCACATGGCCTTTGTAGAAATAGGGGGGGGAAACCTTCCTTAAGTTTTAGGAAGCTGAAGCTGTAGCTGAAGTTTAAGTAAGGGATCCTGCAGTTCTTTTAAGGATGAACTTGGTAAATAGGTAACTTCCTTACCTGTAGAATTTCGTAGAGGTGTTTCCACTCTTACAGATGCAGGAATAATGTATTTAACAAGAAAAGGGTAAAAATGCTTTATTGTTTTAATTGAATTGTGTAATTTATTAGATAATTTTTATTATAGAGAAGATAAAGAGGAAATGAAAAAGGATGAAAGTTACAAATCCAATCATAATTACCCTCTTCCATGGATGTTTCTGCCTTTGACTGTTGATCAAGATGCGGTTATGTTTTAATTAGAAGATCAGTTGGTAATATGTCAGTGTAAGGATTGATTAAACACCAGAATTGCCATCTTTAACTCAGTCTTTCAAAGTATTTTTTTTTTTTTTAGTTTTAGGATTACTTTTGTAGTGCAACAGCTTCAAAATAACTTTAAAAAAAGAGTTATTCAATCTGAGGTAGTACAATTTTTCTCGCATTTGTATATGAATAAACAGAGATCACAGAAATCCTGGAAGATTATAAGCTGTATTGTCAGCTTCTATTTTATTTTTTAATGCTAAGGGGTTTCTCAGTTTCTCTGGTGCCTTCATTAGCATTATTTGATTTTCAGTGGCTTCCCTTGATTTTAGGGTTAATTATGTCTTTTGATATAAATATCTATTAGAAATATAAAAGATTCATAGGATGGTCATGAAATTGGGAAATAAATTCTTCTATGGGGAAAAAGTAGGGAAGTACTATAAAGTGACAAGCAAAAGAAACTTAAAATATTTTCTGTTGTACTTTCTGAATATTAGGAAAAGGATCATTAAAGTAACTAAAAATCAAAGTTAAATTTTCAAGAACTTATTTAAAGGCTCTGAACAGTTTTTAGAAATCAGAAGGGATGGCACATGCACTTAATAGCATCAGAACACCTGCAAAGTCTTATTCCTTCAGTATCTAATGAGTTTCTTTTTTCATGACTTTGATATAGAACATTTTATTTGAAGTCACTTCATTAATTTTAAGTAGTCTGTGTCTGAAAATATTCCAGCCTTGAACATAGGACTTTTGAGAGTTAAAACCAACTGCTGTAGAAAGTTATCATCTCCCAAATAAAATAGCAGATGCTGGCTCACAAGATTTTCATCTTGGATGTGTTCTGAGGGGGTTTGGTTTTCTCCCAAGGATCTGGATATTGTAATTTTCACAGAGGAGAAAACTTTTATACCAGTGGGAAGGAATAAACTATGTCTGGTCATGTTCTTGGACTGCTAGATGATGCTGTAAAGAAAATAAATCAGTATATAGAGCTAAAGGTGGGTGGTCAGGGGGAATAGTCTGGCAGCTCATCACATGAGTTTTGTAACATGGATATCTCAGGAATTAAAAGAAAGTGATGGCTAAGAACTATGGATGTGCTGTCATAAACAGGGTTATCTGAAGGCCACATTCTGAACAGGATTCCTGCATGTCTTTCCAAATAATAAGAAAGAAGGTGAAACAAGGCATAAATATTTAATATAATTTTGAAGAGAGAATGCTACAAAACTCTCTCTGCTGTCATCTCAAGCTGTAGAACTGATGAGCTAATATGAGCACCATGGCAAGCGACAATATTGCAATTACTCGTACTTAGCAGAAAAAATTAGGATCTGACCCTTGCAGTTGTGTCACCTGAACCAACAAATATTTACTGTGGTTTGGATAGGACGCAAGCAGAAACACATTGCAAAGTTTAATATGTTAAGTATCATTAAGTTGATTTTGTCAATTTGTTAAAGTGCCAAGTAATGATTTTACAGGCAATTAGACTTTACCAGGCAGAAACAAATTTATGTCCTGCTTGTTTTTATGATGTATGTTATGACAGATATACCATCATCCAAGCTGTTGTTTTTAGGTACACAACACTTCTTAATGTCCTAAAGCAAATTAAATATTTCACGTCAGGGACTGATCAGTGACTGTATGAAACACATTCGCAGCTTTTCTTCTTTTAGCTCCTTTTAATCAAAGCTCATTCCTCATGTCAGAAAGATGGAATGCCTCAGGTTATTCCTGCTGCATGGAGAAATGGCAGTGAACCTTTAAGGTCCAGGGAGAAGACAATAGTTCCAGGTTACTGCAATTGTTTTTCTATGGCTGATCCTTATGCTGCCCTGGCAGATTTTGTTTGGTTTATTTCTCAGTGGGAATAGGGAAAAACACACCTCAGGACTGAGCTGGAAAAGGAGTTTGTAGTTTATCTGTGTTTGCAGAGCAGTTTGTCTGTTTGTTGTTTGCCTTTGTGTGCCAGGAACACAGCAAACCACTGGGGTGTTTTTAAAAAACATTTATATTGGTGAGAACAACCAGAGGTTTTCTGCTACTGCTCTCTCAGTTTCACACCCCAAGTGATGATTGCAGCTTCTGAGATCTAGAAATCAGACTAAGAGGAATCATTAACCTGTAGTAACCACAGTATAAATCTGTATGTGGAGACTCCTTTGCTGGTTATCCTGGCCTCAGAAACAGCAGCTCACAAAAAAAATGTAGCCTAGAAATTGGCCAGTTCTTACTCTTGTGCAATAATTCAGGCTTGGAGATTAATTAAAAATGGGCCAAAAAGGTTGCTTTGGGTTTCATCTGTGTTGTTATTTTTTTCCTGCAGGAAGACGATATGAGGAGAATGTAGATGGTCCATACATATTTTATCACTTGGAGAAAATCAGTTTTTTGTTGTTTGTCTTTTAAAAGCACCAAGCTTCCTGTCAATCAGCTCTATTGTTGGTTGAATTGATTACTACTGTAATGTGGAGCTGTAGTCTGCAGGATGCTGCCTGTTGTCTGACACTTCAGAGATGAGATGTTTACTCCAGTGAATTCTTAGGTGTAATTGCAGTGTTGTTATGCATGATGATATGGTTAAAATTATGTCACATCATTGGAACAGCAATTTTAAGTGGTGAATGATGATTTATCTGTGGCAAAAACAAAGTAAAATTATCATCTTGGTGCCATCCTTTAACAGCTACAAGACACCCACTCTATTTCCTTCATTAAATTCAGAGCCTGAGCCTGGAAAAAATACAGTCCAACAGTTGATCTGCAAAGGAAAAAAAATATATATATATGAACCTGAGGGTTTGTGTCTCAGCCCTGAAAGGATCTGCATCTTTAGAATACTTTTGCTCTCATCCTTTTACAGGGCCCTGATTTAGTTGTGCTTTGCCATTCATCTGGAATTAAATGGAAAAGCAGACCTTGTATGTTCTTGGTATAGTCAGTTTTGGAAAAACCTCATTATTGTCCAACACAGGCAAAGCACTGCTTCTTTTATGGTGAAAGTTTTTAAATTGCATTTGAAATATATCAGTGACAAATAAATGCAGTTTAGGTTACTGTCAGGTTTTGTGTATCCAGTTACAAACCAGTGTGAGCTGAGCTGTGGCAGTGGTCAGGGGATGGTTTGCTTTTAATGAAAAATCTAGGAATAGAGCCTGTTTTTTATTAGATACTAAGTAAACATGCAAAAGATGGGTTTCATTACTTGCTTTGAAAAATTGGGGATTTCAACAATTTCTCTCTGAAGCTGCCCTGTCCTGTGGCTTTTCACGAAATAAGAGCAGAATTCAGATCTTCAGTTCACTCAAGCAAGGACATACATTGAAAATTAAAGCAATAACTGAGGTTTTGTTTAAGCTTTTATTACAACAGATAATGGAGTCATTGTCATTATACATTATACTGAAACGGAAGCAAGTCTATGATAAGCTTTTTACAAATAGTAATTGAGGAGCTGTTTGTCGCCATTACCTTTAAGCTGGACAGTAATTTTGTCCACAAGAAAGGGCTTACATTCTAAATTAGGGAAAAATGTGCAAAAACTAGACAGAATTTTTACCAGGGTTCCATTATGAATTATTATCTTTGGGATCTCACTCTGCAGCTAAATTCTGCTACCAAATATTACTCAAGTCCTTTTAAACATGTTATTTTTACTGATTTGAGGCTCTTCAAGTGAGTCTGTCTCCCAGTTAAAATGATTTTACTCCACTTTTGATCATGCCTCATCTGGATGTCACCTGATTATATTAGGAGCAGTTACAATGAGGCTCATTCTTTTCTAGTCATAAATTGTCACATATAAATAGGCAGATTCTTGGGCAATTACTTTTATAATTTAGACTCTCCTGTGTTCAGAGCCACCAGATGCCAGTACAGTTTGTTATGTGCCTCTGAATTAATTTATAAACATTATAATATCTGTAAGGTATTCAATGCAAGGTCCAGTGCCAATCTTCTGCTTGTAGGAGGCAAAAAGCCCTCACCAACCAGCTGGAAATTCAGTGTCACCCTTCCATTCACTAACAGGAAAATTGGATCTCCATCAGAATGATAAAATATTATGTTCCAACAAATTTGCCAAGTTGGATGTCAGGATTTTACTCAACCTTTTGTTTTAATTATGAGAGAAACAGCACAAACTTGTCATCACTATCACATTCTTATCAAGGCAATAGCATCTGCAAATTACAGTTTGAGGATACAACACCTAACCTTTCATAAATCAGAAATAGTTTCAAAAATCCTGAGAAAATATGATGAAATAATTTCATATTCTTGGTGATAGGAAGAGAGAGGAAGCTCCAAAAGATGATCATCTTGTACAAATGTCAAGATGCAGAGATAATTGGCATTTGGGCACTAGATGCCTCCAAAAGCTACAGGCTGCTTTTCAGAGTCAATTTACCTTAAAAATGGAGGAGAAAAAAAAAAAGGAGAGGAGAGGAGAGGAGAGGAGAGGAGAGGAAAAAAAAACCAAAAAAGAAAAAGGGAAGGAAAAAGCCTGCTGCCTTTGGTCACAGTGCAGTCAGGCACCAAACTGTAAGGAGGCTGTGCTATCCTGCTTTAATTCATGGCTTTTAAGTTGTAATTCCTTTGTGAGTGTGTATTTANAAAAAGAAAAGGGAAAGGAAAAGGAAAAAGCCTGCTGCCTTTGGTTACAGTGCAGTCGGGCACCAAAATGTAAGGAGGCTGTGCTATCCTGCTTTAATTCATGGCTTTTAAGTTGTAATTCCTTTGTGAGTGTGTATTTATCATTTTGCTTCAATACAGTGTTCCAGTATCTTCCCTTGCACCCTTCACCTTTGGGCTAACAATGAAGCATTGCTGAATCATGAACTCACTGCCCTTATCTGACAGGTCTGACTTATTTTCTCCTCCAATATTCTTTTCTTCTAGCTGTTACAAATTGTTGCATGTCCTGGGAATGTCTGGGTTCCTGGCNTTATAAGTGATTTTTGCTTACTGATTGGGGGGAAAAGGTGATCTCTGTTTTTATTTGAGCTGATACTTCAGTGTGTGTTCCTGCTCAGATACCTGCACCATCCAATCCTCCCTGACAGGCTGCTGCTCNCATTTAGATTTTAATCAGGGCCTTCTCCCTTTTTCTGACAGCACCATTAAGAGAGGATATTCTTCTACCTCTGTTACTGTTGCCCTTTATAAGTGTTTTTTGTTTACTGATTGGGGGAAAAAGGTGATCTGTGTTTTTATTTGAGCTGACACTTCACTGTGTGTTACTGCTCAGACACCTGCACCATCAGATCCTCCCTGACAGGCTGCTGCTCCTTGGCATGAAGTCTAATTTGTAAATTGGTGCACACAAGGGCTTGCTCCTTTGGGAAGATCATAGAATACAGAGATATATTTAAATTATTTGAAATAAATTTTTTTGTGCTTTATTTCATGTAGCATTTTAAGAGATTTCCCTCACTAATGATTATTCTTATTCTTGATTAATCTCATGGAGAAAGGCCTTTCTTAAGTACAATGCAAGCAAAACACTGTGCTGAAGGATTTATGATGATACAAAACTTTATTCATGTTATTTACTTTATTTTTTATTTACTGAGATCAGCTATTTATTATAACCTTTAAATTTAAGAAATTTATGGTTCATAAAAATCCAAATTTTGAAAATATAGATTTTGAGAAATCCTCTCTTATTTACTCATATTTTCATATTATTCTGCTCAAGTTCAGTCTNTTTTAATTTGTAAATTGGTGCACAAAAGGGCTTGTAATTTCCTCCTGGTTTGGGGAGATCATAGAATAGAGAGATACGTTTAAATGATTTTAAATAGAATTTTTGGTGCTTTATGTCTTGTAGCAGTTTAAGAGATTTCCCTCACTAATAATTAATCTTATTCTTTATCATGCCCATGGAGAAAGGCCTTTCTTAAGCACAGTGCAATCAAAACACTGTGTGCTGAAGTATTTATGATGATACAAAACTTTATTTACTNGCAGCAAAACTGTTGGTCTTATTGGGCTTTTATGTCTGCTTTAGAAAGATTAAGTTGGGGTTTTTTGGTTTTTTGTTNCTGAGATCAGCTATTTATCACAACCTTTAAATTTAAGAACTCTATAGTTCACAACAATCCAAATTTTCAGAAATGTAAATTTTAAGAAACCCTCTCTTATTTACTCGTATTTTCCTATTATTCTGCTCAAGTTCAGTCTTTGCTTGCTATTTTTGAGAGTAAAAATATTTGGTGAAAAAGATAGTCTGAAAGGACACAAAAGATGGTACGAGAAACTTCCACATCCAGTAGAAATGGCTGCTACTACCTTTAGCAAAACTGTTGTTCATATTGGGTTTTTATGTCTGCATTAGAAAGACTGGGTTGGTTTTTTTTTTTCCCCTAAGCTTATGAGAGTCACTAATTCTGTGTGATTACAGACAAGAAAACACAACCAGGGGATGATCCATGATCCAGTGCTTTGCTGTCTAAGACTGCTGACTTTCCCCATTCTCTTCATTCAGGGTTTCCACAGCCTTCAGCCTAAACTCCCAGCCAAAACTGAGGTTTTCATTTCCTCAAAGCCCAGCATAAAAATCTGCAGCTGTTTCTCTTTGCTAAATCTCCCAGAAAGGGCTGTTTATAAGATTATGGTGCATGGTCCCTATGCTGTGCTTCAAGCATTTATCACTGGTTCCCAGTAAAGGGAAAAGAAGGATGAGCCAGGGAATCATCTAAAAAGGGATTGCTGTTGNCTTCCACAGCCTTCATCTTAAACTCCCTGCCAAAACGGAGGGTTTTTTTCCTCAAAGCCAAGCATAAGAATCTGCAGCTTTTTCTCTTTGCTAAATCTCCCAGAAAGGGTTGTTTATAGGATTATGGTGCATGGTCCCTGTGCTGTGCTTCAAGCATTTATCACTGGTTCCCAGTAAAGGGAAAAGAAGAATGAGCCAGGGAATCATCTGAAAAGGGATTGCTGTTGTGTGGTCTAATTAGTGCTGGAGGAGTGGGAAGGAAAAGGTAGAGCTGGAACCAAAGAATAACATACAGAATTCCTGGAGGTTGTTTTCTCTGTTTAGACTTGAATTTGTGAATTCTTTTTGATTTTGCAGTTTCTATGCAACTAACAGAGGCACTTCAAAAGTTCAATGATTTTTAATTGTGTACAGTTCTCACTGCCTATGCAGAGAATCACTGTGTATTCACAGAAAAACCATAATAGCTCAGAAAGCAGGATAATGATTTCTCCATAGTGCTTTCCAAGGATAACGGATTTCAGACTTACAAATTAGAAATTATCTTCTGGATTGACTACTGAACATGAAATAAACTGGTCTTAAACATTTCATGTCACTAAAATCACCATGATTATAGCTCTTACCAACGGACTGCACATTTGGCAAATTAGTTATTTGTGAAATTTGACTAAAATTAGCATCAAATCCTGACACATTCAGTATAAAGGGAAAGCTGCTTCCCAGGAAGGTTCTCACATGTCAGCTGTATCTCATCTGCAAGTTCTGCACACAATGTTTAAGGCTTGATCCATTGTGCAGCGCGGCTTTAATAAATTGTGTTCACTGTGGAGCTGATCTGGATTTACCAGAGGTAAAATCTAGTAAATCCGGTAAGTCCCACAGAACTCCTACTGTTTGTCATGGTACCAACACCACTGGCTTTGCATCAATTTTGCAAAACAAGATTTTAGTTATTTTAAAGATTTTTTTTTTTTTTAATCTCAGAATGCTAAAAGAGAAAGCAGGGAAATCCAGTCCATTATACAATATTGCAAGATGATTCAATGTGATAAAGGAAAACAGGAAAAGAGTTGTTTGCAGGAAGATTTTCTGCTTAGTTACAGGGGCACAAAACGGGGATAGGCATTTGAGATTAAGACAATTCAAGATTATTGAAAATTATAGTATTAATTTCTTGCTCCACAGAGCCCTCTAGCAGAAATTGTCTGGAATAAGCCATTTTTTGTTTATCACTTGTTAACAAAAGATGCATTTAAATAATTAGAGAACACTGTCTCAAAGGAAAACATAAATATACACCAGTTTTTAGTTAAATTTGTTGAGGGAAAAGCAAGATGATACATCCAGAGACTCTTGCAAGTATTTGATTTTCTAGAAATTCCTACTGCTAGAATTTCAGAGAGCTTAGAGCTTTGTTATCAGAAAAAGATGTGATGAACAGTTGAGTTAGCACACATAGTAAATATTACATCAGAGGACTTTCCACACAGAAATAAAGCTGGATTCCCATGTTTTATTGTCACTGAAACCACATGTAAATCTGTACATGGGAGCAAGAGATATACTGTGCAGGAAATAAAAAGTATCCTCTTTTAAATATGGCTGTTATCTCCAAGTGAGAGTGAGTTATGGTGTAACCAGAGGATTTTAACTAAACGCATGAAGTCACTGTGTAAGCTCAAACACATTAGAGTTCTTCAGGGTGTAAGGGCAAGCAGTAACCCCCAAAGAGTGCTTCCACAGACTGCAACATCCATTACTTTACAGCAGCCTCACTTCCATAAAAACAGATTCATAAAGTGAAATGTCATTTCTTTAGGTAATTCTTTTAAAATATATTTTAAAAGTCTCAACTCTTAACAAGTCCTGCTTTCAGCATAATTAACAAGTAACCTTATTTAGCACCTGACTATTGCAGACCTGCTGCATTAAATCCAGGGCTTTCTGGCACCAAAANACTTAGAGATTTGTTATCAGAAAAGGATGTGATGAACTGAAGAGTTGGCACACATGGTAAATGTTACATCAGAGAACTTCATACGCTGAAATAAAGCTGGATTCCCGTGTTTTATTGTCACTGAAACCACATGTAAATCTGTACATGGGAGCAAGAGATACACCATCCAGGAAATAAAAAGTATCCCCTTTTAAATATGGCTGTTATCTCCAAGTGAGAGTGAGTTATGGTGTAACCAGGGGATTTCAACTAAAAGCATGAAGTCACTGTGTAAGCTAAAACACATTAAAGTTCTTCAGGGTGTGAGGGCAAGCAGTAATCCCCAAAGAGTGCTTCCACAGAACTACAACATCCACTACTTTACAGCAGTCTCACTTCCATAAAAACAGATTCATAAAGTGAATTGTCGTTTCTTTAGGTAACTCTTTAAAAATGTATTTTAAAATACTCAACTCTTAAGGAGTTGTGCTTTTGGCATAATTAACAAGTAACCTTATTTAGTACCTGACTATTGCAGACCTGCTGCATTAAATCCAGGTTGATGTGTGACTTTCTGGCACCAAAAGTGGAAATATAGGGGTTGCATAGCCATCAAATGTAGGGGCTGAGGGAAATCTCATCCATCACTCATGCCTGAACTCAGAGTCCCATGTAAACCTCAGTATTTTCCCAGCCTCTTTACAAAACTTCTCACAGGTCAGACCACAGCCAACCTGTAGATCATTCAGAAAAGAGAGAGCTGGAGCTGAAAAGCATCTCAGAATGATTGGGTGGATACATTTCTGGAGGGAGTCTTTGTTCTAATGCTTAAAACAATTGTTCTTTTTCATCTGGGTCATATATTAACCAAAGCACGGTAAAACTATTAAATCAGGCATTTACTAAAAGGCCCTCAGAATTAGTTTAAAAATTGAGTAATTGGACCCATGCTGCACTGGCTTTGCTTTTCTGATAGTGCTTCCAACTGAAGCCCAGTTTCATTGCAGCACTTTCATTAGCTGCTCCATGGAAATTAGCTGGGAAAGAATGTCGTATGTTTTCAATTATATTTTAATAGTAAGGAACAAGTTATTTTCTTCCAGACTCTAAGAGTTAGCAGTAGAATGTGTAGCCTGCATAAAATCAGCTTTGAAATAATTTTCATCTGCAGATGATTGGTTAGCAATAATTTATCTTTGTGATGGGCTTATAATCAACTGGAATTTAGATTTACATAAGATTGGAGTTATTTTTAAAAATACTTGTTATATAAAGTATGGCCTAGCACCTTTTGATGGGCACTATTAGCTGGATTCTGTGACTTGAATGGGAGTTGCAAAAAGAGTCTAATGAGAAAGGTACTATAAAACCAAATTAACTGATGTTAATGACTGACAGCAGCTAAAAAAGCTTCCATCCTAAATCTGTTTACTTTGGTACCACATAAAGTACTGAGAAATGTAGCAGTTAAATTGTGTTAATGTTCAAATTTAAAAATAACAAATGCAATAAAAAAAGCCTAAGGAAAAATAACTAAATAGCAGAAATACTTGTAGGTGTACAACTGTCTAAGGGGGGTTAAATAAATGAAATTATACTGCAGATCAGAAATAGTGATTAGTTTCTCTGAATTTTCTTTATTTATTTGCACTAAGTACCTGTTTTGTAGATTTGCTTGATTAGATTGTGGATTTTTCCATTTCTAAGTGATTTACTCTCAGTGAATATATAGAACTTGGAATCATTGCTCCATTCCTTTTTTATATCCACAGTCTGTTTGCAGTACAGATGATGGAGGTTTGGAGTTAGACAACAACTGAA
>VWYE01020561.1:0-79688 GCA_013398995.1 Alaudala cheleensis
TAGTACGAGCTTCTTGGAAATGTTGTTTGGAGACATGTTAGGATAACCCGGTGTGTTTTAGTTACTGAAAAACAGAGTGGGTCTCCTCCCACAGTAATAGGATGTAGAATCAAACGTCAGCGAGGTTTGAAGTTTCCTGCGAAATTCCTGCATGCCTGTATTTCCTCAACGCCTGTTTCCTTTACATTCACTAAAAAAAAAACCAAACCCAAAACAACAACAAAATCCTGTTGTAAATTTCAATGCTGAAGGCTGAACTTAATCCTTAAGTTGCTTATTGCTGTTAATGTGGGGATGTTTTGTCAATAGGAGACAGTGCAACAAACTTCCTCTTTTCCCCTTTTGTTTTTCCTTCATGGCTGTTTCAGATAATAGTTTCAGTATTAACACATAATTTTCAGACAAACTGTTAAGTTCCTAGTCACACCATCCCAGTCAAAATCTTGAATGATTTTCTCACCTGTCAAACATTGCATGAAAGAGAAATTGGACCATTTCCAAGGAATGTTACCATCCTGATGAAGGTTTCACCCAGCAGAGAGTGTGTTAGGATTGTTTCAAGGTAGTCATTGGGAAGCAGATGTAAGGAAACAGATGGACCGGTTCAAAATTTTTGTTAAACTTCCTGTACAAAAAAAGTGACCGAACTCTTAAGTGCAAAAGTCTATTGTGAGANTATTAAATAAATAAGTACGAAGGCTTCCCCTTCGTAGGGAAAGGGAAGGAGCTCTGGCACCTCGCCCAGGAGCGCGGCTAAGTGACCCGCCCAGCTGGTTGCTTTTAGCTCCAGGACATTTTACGTGTAAGCAGACTGTTGAAAATAAATAAATAGCGTGTGAGTAGAACTGNAATCCTGTTGTAAATTTCAATGCTGAAGGCTGAACTTAATCCTTAAGTTGCTTATTGCTGTTAATGTGGGGATGTTTTGTCAATAGGAGACAGTGCAACAAACTTCCTCTTTTCCCCTTTTGTTTTTCCTTCATGGCTGTTTCAGATAATAGTTTCAGTATTAACACATAATTTTCAGACAAACTGTTAAGTTCCTAGTCACACCATCCCAGTCAAAATCTTGAATGATTTTCTCACCTGTCAAACATTGCATGAAAGAGAAATTGGACCATTTCCAAGGAATGTTACCATCCTGATGAAGGTTTCACCCAGCAGAGAGTGTGTTAGGATTGTTTCAAGGTAGTCATTGGGAAGCAGATGTAAGGAAACAGATGGACCGGTTCAAAATTTTTGTTAAACTTCCTGTACAAAAAAAGTGACCGAACTCTTAAGTGCAAAAGTCTATTGTGAGAGCATTTTGCCTTGGCAGGGGGCCCATACCTTGACTAAGGATAACTGTGGTGCCTGTGTTTGCTTGGCTGATGGTAACAGGCAATAATTGGGCTGAATTTTTAGTTTTCATCAAAGAAAAAAAGTCACTGTTGAATTCTTTCCTGATTGAAACCAAAATTTTCGATCACGAGCAATAAGGGACAGGTATCTGAAGATGTAAGTTATGATGATGCTGCCTCAATATTGCCAAGTAAATTTTAGTTATCTTCATTTTAAGAGCACTACAGTTTGTGATGAAACAGTGGGAGCACCTCTGGGAGGTTTCATGGAAGAGTAATTCCACTGCATTTTCATCACTCTTGAAATTGTTGGGAGGGTACATCCTCAACAAGAAACCATAGGGGCAAGTGAGTTTCTGGGTGGCATGGATTCTTGGGGGTGCACTCATTTGTTTTCTGTAGTCTGTTTTACTGACATGGTCTGGACATCCATTGTGAAGTTTGGGAGGCCCTGTCCGTCTGTGATCAGGGCAGGAGAATGACTTCCACTGGTTCCTGTTCCATGGGTTGACCTTTAGGCAAGCAGGCCTAAAATCTTTGTTGATTTTGGCGTGCCAGGCAGCTCCAAGCCATTTAAGACTTTGACAGCTGCTAGAGATTAGAGTTGAAGGAGATATCTGTCTTGCACACGCAGGGGCTACAAATCTGTTTTAGTGCTACGGAATCAATAGTGCATTCAGATCCCCAGTGAGCCACACAAAAGCAGCTGTGAGGAGTTGCTTGCCTACTCACTCCCTTTTCCCCCAGCCATGCCAGCCTGGAGGGCTCAGACCCTGCCCTCAGAGCCCTGCTGTGTCTCTGCAGGGCTCAGAGGGACTGTTGTCTTTGCGCAGGGGAGGGCACCACTAGTAAACCACCATGGGGTATTCAGGTAGTCTGGTAAAGTGAACTTGGTTTGATGTAGCAAACTAAAGTAAAATATTTTTCCTGAAAGTCACAGAGTGACTTAGAAGAGATAAAATATATACATAATGCAATACTCAGCCAGTGTCCTGAAGGGTTGGGTTTTTAAGAGTTCCTTTAAATTAAACTCTTTCACGCTCGGAAATGTAAATATCTGTTGAAGTACTTAAATAGATCAAGGTCCTAGTGTCACTTTCCCATTGGAATAAGGGCAGGACTGAGGCCTAATTATAAAATTCAGAAGTCCTTGACTGGGCAGATGTAGACTCATAGCAGATGGATTAGCATGCCTATAAAGAGAGGAAGAATTTCAGATTTTCATACTCCATTGGAACTTTCTTTAGCAATACCATCATGGCTAGAGTTTGCCATCAGCTGCATCTGAGCGGGTGTTGAAGTGTTTTGGACAGGAGGATCTGGGCTTTAACCATCTCTCATAATTATGAGTGGTAGATGGGCAGCAAAGCAGGTCTTGGATTGCCTGGTCAGCATCTGTAGGTAACTTTTGCTCCTTCTCCTAGGTTACAGCTTTCCAGTCATTTAGATAGTTTTTTTAAGCTTGTTTGTTATTTGCCATGGTTAGAAAATGTGAGCAAACATCTATCACAACAGGAGCTTGGGTAGATGGTGTAGACAGTATAGATATGTAGATAAGGAAGGGCACATACTGTCCTTGTTCATTTTCCTTCCTCTTCTTTGATTTTCCCACGCCTGGCAGGACTTGATTAACATGCTCTCTGCCCATTTACTGGCTGGAGTTGAGTGCTTTTGGGGGCTATCAGCGATTGTGTGCAAAAGCTATCAGTTCTACTTTCTGATCTACAGCTTATCAAAAGGCAGCAGAGCTGTGCACTTTTTTCAGTTTGTTTGGTTGGGTTTTGTCTTTTGGGTTTGTTCTTTGGTAGTTCAGTACCAGCCATAGCACAGAGAAACAAAGACCAGAGACATGGTCAGCATATTGGGAAGGTAGCATTTCAAAGCAGAATTAGTTAGGTGGCAAAAGATTTTTGTTGTTTCTTGAGCAGCGATACCTTGTCAAGAATGAAATTTCCAGTAAAACCAGACTTTGTTAGTGTTCCTAGGAATAGGTCAGGCAGCTCAGCATGGAGTGTGGAGCACAAGCAGAGGGTGAGGGAAGGGGTAGGACAAGTTGCAAAGGGAAGGTCCTGGGAAACTCTTGCCCCACTTGTTAGGGTGTTCAATGGGGCCAGCTAAAGATGGGGGTCAGACCCCTGTGCTCACCTCTTGTGCCAGGGATGTGATCTGCAGGGCTGCTGCTGGGGTGGGGGGAGTTCCTCTCCTCACATATATTCTGCAGAAACAGAGTACAAACTGTCTGGCTTGCATTTCATCCTTTTACAGACACACAGTTTTTTTCAAGGGCATGAAAATGAACTTCAACAGCACAGGAAAACCATTTCCCACCCAGCTCCCCCCATGAGATGAAAGCAGTCACTGGTAGGATCTTGTTGTTTGTTGACCTTGGCACTCGGTGAAATGATTCTCATAGGTCAGAAGTGAACATGTTTCTCAGACTGCTGCTTTTCATCTCTCTTGGCTTTATGGGATTTCCTGTTCGTGGATGAGGAAACAGCAACTTCACCTGTGTCTGTGCAGAGGAATTGTAATTGCCTTAACTGGGCAAGCTTGTCATAATCCTGAAATGAAATAGAAAACTAATATTTGCTTCAGCACTTCTAGGTGTTGGTAAACAAACTAAATGGTTATCCATGGAGAATTTCCAAGACTTGTCTAGTAAAAGAAGTTATTCCAGTAGTGCTCTGCATTGGTAGCTACTTGTGAGCCTTACTGAGGGCACTTTTGGGGATCAAGCCTTCCTGTTCCTGAGGAGCTGGACATGGAGATGCTCAGCCACAGACCTGAATTCTCATCCTGACTCAGTCCAGTATGACTCTGAATGTGTAGAAAAGCCCTCAGAGTAATAATTCTTAAAGGGTATAAAAAGGAAATTGATTTTTTTCCTTTGGTTGTTTTTCCTTTCTAAAGTGGAAGAACTTTGAAACTCATTGCACTTTACAGGAAGGCATTTCAAAGAACTTACAGGTGCAGTGAACTACTCCCAACGCACCTGTCAGCTGGTCATTTCAGGTTTTGCTGCACTTGAAAGAGTGGAAAGCAGAGATATTGAGATGAAATGGTAACTTCCATTGGATGTGAAGCTCCAAATGACTTGTCCACAGCCACAAAGGGCATTCTTAGCTGAGAGCCTCATCTTCCTTATTTTTTTTCCTGAGATTTAAATTGGTTGGGGACTTTGAGGCTGAACCCTCATGAGACTATATTGGGAATCCTATTCATTTTCCCCTGCTTTTTTATGCTTTTGTAAGTTATGCAAAAGTTTTGAGTACAGTGTAAAGGTGTACTGTTTTCATTTGCTGTTAAATTTCTATCCAAAGCTTTTCAGTTTTTGGGGAAACTCTTTCTTCACCCTGCCAGTGTTGTCAGATGGGACTACAGTTGTGACAGCTCTAGAATTTGGGTTAATTAAGTATGTAATCTGCCTTAGGCTTCAGGCTGATTGAGTGGATATTTTGGATGCCTAGTCAATGGTATAAAAACCCCATGTTTTCAGACAAAATGGGTAGCCATGAAGTTGCCTCTTCTAATGGGAACTGCAAGAGCTCTTTTAAAAAGTTGGTGTATGTGTTTCTTGAGCTGAAATAGGAAAATCGGTGGCAACTGCTGGAAGCATAGGTTTCATCATGTGCTCCCAACACCAGGATTCTGATCTGTGCTGTTGACGAGGGTCTGAATCGAAGTGTGTGGAATGAATCCCTATTTATGGAGAAAAAATTGTGCACCCTTTTAAGTGTAGCATGTTTATGGAATATAAAGCGTACGTGCTGCCTCATGCTCTGTGATCCGCTGGAGCAGAGCCGTGCCCCCGCAGCTCCTCACTGCAGCAATTCCTCACTGCAGAGGAGGCTGCAACCTGAGCCTGCAGCCCGGGGCATGGCCGAGAGCACGAGTCTCGTAAGGACACGGGGCACCAGCCACCCCAGAGGGACCACATGTGTATGAAAACAAAGGTGTAGTGCTCAACAGGTTGGTGTCTCACCGCTTCTCCCTCTGAAGCTGCTCCACGGATGACCAGAATTTCTCCTCGTTTAGCTGCCAGGGTAGGTGACCTTTCATGTCAGGCCTGCTGGCTGAGATATCTCCGTGTGCTGGTGTTTGGTGGCCGCTAATCACCTGTTCGCAGCGTTAATCATCAGCTTCCTCATCTGCCATGAGGAGAACCGGAGCTCCCGGGCAGGGGCAGAGCCTGGCTGCTTGTGTTTGTGTGGGGGTTGTCTTCTCAGATGGCCACCCCGACACTTCCCCCAGATGAAAAGCTCCTGGAGGATCTTGTTTCCTGATGAGCCCCCTGTGCTAAGCCCCAATGACAACTGATCCCATGCCGCTGGATCCCAGCCACCCCTTGGATCAGTTGTCCTTCCTTCCTAGATCCTCTTCCTTGGCTTTCTTACTGCTCCTGGGTAATATGGCCCCGTCCTTGAGTGGTGTTTTCTGTTCCAGATTTCAAGATACTTTCCAGTCCTTTTTACTTTGTTCCTTGGTTTAAATGGGAAAACTTATCACAAGGAGGCAGGACAGCACCTAAGATGGCCAGGAGGAAACCAAGGAGCTCTCAGATCCTCATCAGTGTTTGCACCATATCACAGCCCAGCCTATTAAAAACAGAAGAGAGTCACACATTTATATCTTTCTTTATTTGTTTTTCCTTAAAGTTGCCCTTTATTCATTTTGGACACTGATGCTTTTTGAGATTTAAAAAATGTAACATTGCAGAAAAACACTTTTGAATCAATGCTGGTATGAATTTGTTTTTCACTGAATTAATTGTTTTAAAGCACAATGCTGAGTGCTCTTAATGTCTTGAGTCAGTCACTGATGGATTTTTAAAAATACTTCAGCAAACAGTCTGCTCCCAGAACTTATTTCTACCCATTGTATTAAAATTGTAACAGTGGCTACAAAAATATTTCTGATATGCAGAAATACCCCAACTAGCTGTGATTCAGTCCCATATGGAGAAGTCATTTCTGAACTGTCCATGTCTTCTCTAGCTGGCACGAGGCAGATTCCTGATCCTGTTCTTTTTCTGATGTGACAGGATTGACTTTTGAGGAGGGCCAGTGCTAGACATAGGACTAAAGAAAGGAGATAGTTAGCTGGTGATGGTAAAATTACTCTTATTAAAGGCAGCAGTAACTCTGGTCTGTCCTTGCCCCCCGCACATCCCGGATTGTGAGGCTGGCTGTTGGTGCCCCTCCTGAGCAAGATGAAACTGTGACTACAAATCATGGGCAGGGAAAGTAGGCATATAAGGAGGGGTGGTTTTTGTTAGTTTTTTTCATGCCCTAAAGCAAAATCAAAGAGTGACACCAAGTAGTTTATATCCCCCTCGCCCTGTCCATGAACTCTACAAGCCCTACGCTGCCAAGTGTATTTTAGGGCAAATGTAAAATTACGGGGTGTGCTGTTTCCTGTAGTGTCTTATGAAATGGTTCAGTAGGAACTAGGTAGGAAGATCACCATGCATATCCAGGTGATGCAAGGTATGAAGATGGACTGTTTTTAGTTTTCTCTGTGTTTGACCAGAATCACATGGGTACCAGGGCTGGGTATCCTCTCTTCTGGGTTTGGAGGTTTTTTTCTGGGTTTAAATATTACAATAGGTGAATCAATTTAATCTTGCCTTTTTCTAGTCCACATAGGGGTTTGGACTAGCAATCAGCAGAGACCATGAAATCACCTGTGTTAATCATATGGCAGCTCATTATTAGGAAATTTGATTTAAGGCTTGAGTTTCTTGCAAGGCTTGATACAAGGTTGCTGAGAAGGAACAGGAATTTCTTCTGTCCCTGACTTGGTTTATGGACACTCAGGAGTAAAGTCTCTGTCCAGAGGGAAAGTTTAATTTACCTTTCTGTTCTCTCGCTGCTTTGTACAACTGTGATAATCAGTGTAAGTGGGAAAAAGCTGAGGAATGAGGATCTATGGCTCCTCCATCATTGTATGGAAGTATAGGATATGCTGTCAAGGTTGCATGTAAGTAGAATGAGAATGATCATCAAGAGGATTAATACCAAATCTCTGTCAATGATAGCTTTGTGAAAATGAAGTTTTATATGAAAAGATAAGGGCTGTGTCGCCTTTTTCTTCTCTGATTCCTGCATTGGTTTCATGTGAATTAGAATGACGTTCTGCCTAGCAGAGTTAGGCTGTGATTCAGCTGTCCTAACATTTGAAACCGTGTGAGCAAAACCAGTTCTGTTCCCAAAGATCAGCCTGCATTCCTCACCCCCGAGAATGGGCTTTTTTAATTAGTGTTTTAGGATGTCTTCACATCTGCCCAAACTGTCAGCAAATCCTCATCAGGTAGATGCACCATAGTCATTTCAGTGTTATTTAATCCTTTTTGTATTTTCTGAATCTGAACATTTTAATGTGTTGCCCAGTAAAATCCCAGGAACAATGCAGAGGCCTTAGATGCTGGCTGGGCTTTAAAGCTGGGCTATTGCATGATCTATGCAAACAGGTCATGTAGTTTATGATCTAGAAATAATTCACAAAAAATACAGACAATCTCTAATATTTATTGATTTTAGCTAATTTAGTGGTTTGCACGATTAGAATAACTGATATATATGATGAAACCTGATGTTTTCACTGCTATCATAATTTACACTTTCAGCGTAAAACATTGCTGACAAGACTTAGAGACACATGGGGACTCTTTTTCAAGCTTTAGGGCTTTTCTTTACTGCTGGAAGCTTCAGCTCAGGAAGTGACTTCTTGACAGGGATTTGCCACCCCTGGTTTTATTTCTGGGGTTTGCAACATTTTGAAGGCACACTTAAATGATAGTTGTTTTACTTGACCCATTCTGCTGGCAAGGAAGACAGGGCTGGCTCTTCATGCCTTCTGCCTGCATGGCTGTAGAGCAAGTGCAGGTAGCAGAAGGAAAGTGATTTGAATCCCAACTTCTGTTTGGTAGTCAGATCAACTAAGTAAAATAGCATTTGTCGTGAACTAAATTTGGTCTGAATGCCCAGGAGACCTCATGGGAGGGCAGCCTGTCAGGGAAGAGGGTGGTGTGTTGAAGAAACAAACTACCACAATGGGAGCCTGGAAGCCAGAATGTGGAAGGGTCCCTGCCTGTGGCAGAGGGGGTTTGAATTAGATAATCTGCAAGGCCCCTTCCAACCCCAAACATTCTGTGATTCTCAGAGCCAGGCTTTGCATTCAGCTCAGCCTGCTGCAGTGGGGTGCACCAGTGATCCTCCCTCTCAAACCAGGAGCTGGGAAGCCAGTGCCATGTGCCAGTGTCTGTGCCTGCATCCTCAGCAGACTGCAGCCTCTGCTGGCATATCCCAGTGTAAGTATTGTTGAGTGGATGTCTGGAGCAATAGGAGTTTATGGAAGAGCCCCAGCTGCAGTTCCAGTAGGGAGTGAGATGCCCAGGATACATGTTCCTAGGCAGTGTTTGCCCCCAAGGCCATAGAGAGCCTTAGTGTGTCTTGTACATCTCTCACCTCTACTGCTGAAGGGATTTTAGTGCATCTAACAGTGATGAATTTCAATCAGCAGCAGCTTCCTGAGTTAAAAACACAGCGTGATGTGAGTAGTAAGCAAGGAGCCAGTTTGTGACTCTTCTCCCTATTACTCTCCTTGCTTAAGAGCCCCAGATATCAACTTACCTGAAGCATTTATGTCATAACAAGCAATATAAAGTCACCCAGGCTGAAAGCTAATCTCTCAGGTTTTTTTTTTTTCCTCCCTTTTTTACCCCCCCCCCCATGATCCTGGATGAATCAACAAAGAAATGACACTTTCATTGCATGCTTATGGAAGAGATTTAGTGGGATACAATCAAGTAATTTGAGTCACGTTACAACTTAAAGTCCCTCTAAGCTGGTGGGAAATGATTTTTAGATACTAGCTGTCTTTATGAGGAGGAAAAAACCCAAACAGTTCATTGCCAAGAAGTTAGATGTGTTTAAATTATGCATTTATAATGTGTTATATTTTATTTCATTGTTAATAATTCAGAACTGGCTGTGCATTTCCTTCCCTGTAAATTCATTCAATGTGTCTGAAGATTACTGGTTTGTTTCTTGGAGTTTTATAGATTTATTGCATTTCTGAGGCGAAGGAAGTGTTGGTTTTGGCACAGATGCTAAGAATATTCTTGTTCTGAAAATGTGAAGCAGTAGTCTAGTGCACTGAAAATCTGGCCTCTTTTATGTTGATACAGAGGAGGGTGTAGTGGTTTTCCTGCCTTACACATTTTACCACCATGCATGACTCCCCTACTCTCATTAATTGCTCAAGTGATTGATAAAAAAGGAGATTATTTGTATTAATAATTAGTGCTAAAAATCCATACGAGGTTTAAAACAATTGCAGTAATTGCAGGGTAGTTTCTGTGCTTAAATTCTTGAAGGAATATTTTGGAAGGCTGGTCTGACTCTTATGAGAGGACACTAGATTTGATTTCTTGGAAGAACAATGCTGTTGTTTATTCTTGCTTGAATATTGCTGCTTTTGACACATAGGAATAGGATATGGAAGAAATAAATGAGACATAGAGACTATGCAAGGGAATGAACAGTAAAGCAAACAGCTAAGACTGTGGATGAAGACAGTTTCTTGAGAGCTGGACAAAGACCAAGCAGAAATAGTATATACTTTAGTTGGAGGAGAAAGTAATAAGACAATAGCAAAACATGAGCCAGCAAGAAAGAGATAGTAACTACAAAGTGGTGTAGAAATTACCTGGCTGTCACTCTGCTTGAAAAGCTTTTTGTTGGGCAACTCTGTCATGTAACTGTGTCATGTTACAGAGAGAACATGATTCTGAAAAGAGGAAGAAAGTTTGTCTTGGAAAAGCCTAGGGGAAATTCTCAGAAACCTGAAACTGAAAAAACAAGAATCTTGGACACTTACAGCCAACACCTCTCTCTTAACTCTCCCCTGCACTTCTCCTCCTGCTGATTTAATTTTCCTATTGCTGCTGGAGGCAAGGGAGCAGAGGAGGAGAGCATGTTTTAGCCAGATCCAGCAAGATGAACAATGTGTTTCTGAAACGTTTAAAGCACCTGGAAACTCTGTAGCTTAGTTTGAAGTGCATAGTAAAAATGTGTTGAAGGAAAAAAGGTATTTAATGTCACTATCGGATCTCTAGGATTACGTATTTTTGAAGGAGAAAAAGAGGAAAAAAGAATGTATCTTTCCAGCAGACATCCATGAATGATGAAAAAACCTTGAGAATACAGGTTTAGGCCACTAGAAAGTATACAAAAGCTAAGCATTATTTTCAGTTTTAAACCATTAACAAAAGCTTAGGACTTTGCAGGTTTCTCTAGGTAGTAGGTGAAGCTGGACACAAATTTTGATGTATATCCTTGCACACTGTATCTATTGCATAGACCAGTTTTTAGTTTGGCAGTGGCTGCAGCTCAGCACTGTTAAGGTACAAGCCTTTCCCAGCTGCTTCAGTGCAAAATCAGCAAGATCTGATAGCATGTAAGAAAAAAGGCCACAGATAAACACCTTGGCTGATCTGGAAGGGTTTGTGTCACCCAGCTCTGAAGTCTTCCATGAGTATTAATCAGTGCTAAAGATGGGTGTTGTGTGATAATTAAAGATTGTTTTCCCCCTCCTTGCTACAGATGGGGCATGTCAGACCCGAAAGTCATAGACCATGGACATAAGTGAGCACAAATGATTGAAGTCATGCCATGGGTCTTTGTGGTTTTACCTTTCCACCAGCTGTCCTTAGGGATCTGTTTGTAGAGAAAACATCTCTGTCTCTCTCTTTCTGTAGTTCATCCTTCATTGCATTCAGGGTTTCCTCAACCACAGAAGAGAAACATAGCAGGAAACATCACCAGAAGGTGAGATGAACCAAAAAACCAAAATAGCATTGCTCTATAAAATCCTTTATGAGGTGAGTTCACTGTGATGAAGGAATCAGCTGAAGACAGCCAGTGAATTGTCCCACTGCTGTGGTTAATTTTTTCTTTAGCTTTTGCAGGGGAGCAGGCTCCTCAGCCCCTGCCTGTCTGTGGTTTAGCAGATAACAACCCTGACAGTCCCTGGATGGGCATGCTAATGGTTAGCATATTTGGCAACCTGGTTTTTTCCCTTTTCAGCCTGTATATAGCAGCAGGGCAGAACTGAGACCAGTGTCCTTATGTCAGCAGGGAGGTGTCTGGTGGCACAAACAAGTTTTTCTTAACCCTCTAAGAATTGCTACATCTTCTGTATATATGGTCCCAGAGGTTTCTTTCTTTCAGTGTAGATTTTTTCTTGTCTGTGCAGTAAATTCCACAGAAGACTGAGTGGAGAGAAAAAAAAGAACAGATGCAGAGCTGCTAATTAAATTAGCCATTTCCTAAAAGCAAATAGCAGGCACTTCAATCTCATTTAAAAAATACCAGTATGGAGCCCATTCTTTCTGGTTTGAGTGATTGCTTACATGTCCAGATGTCAATACAGGGAAAACTTGCAAGTGTAGAGGTTTATTTTGTCTTACTGTGTATATTTCCTTATAATTCAGTCTTCGCACTTACCATTTTTTGTGCCTTTTAAAAATTTATTTCTTAATATGTGAAGTGGTTGCAAAAGTTTTGAGACAAAAAATGTCCTTGTGGGGTGAAAGAAAAAATGACTGTGTTTGAGGTGAGAGAGAAGGGAGACAAAGTGGGATAATGCTGAGATGGTGCAAGAGATGATCCTTCAAGGAGATAAGTAGTAAAGTAGGAAGTCTTTTATGAGGACTTCCGGTAGACCTCCTTAGTCTAGCATCTTACTGCAGAGTTAGGTGAGAAAGGCAACCATTATTTATTGTTGGTATCATATTGGTGGCTCTTTTTCTGACACACTGTCAGGAACATTTTTCTTCTAACCCAGGAATTGTGAGTCAAGTCCCACTGAGTAATGCATGTATGTGTGGAGTCACATATCCTCACTGAAGTTTTTAGCATCAGACTAGGATTGATGTTATATATGTCCATAGCACAATTTTCAAGATAACTGACAGGTTTTCAAAATATTTGTTGTGCCCCTTAAAATAGAGAAGCTAGAAGTCTGGTAGTAGCAATTGTTTGCAGTTGTAGGAAGGGTACAATGAGAGAAGGTGAGAGATAGAGCAACGCTCCCCAGAGCTCCCCAGTAGTAGAATAAGACAGGTTTAGGACATGTGGTAGGTTAAGAGTCCCTTCAATAGCAGGGATTTGATGTGGGCCTCCCCAGTTCTGAGTAGGTGCCATGAGAAGGAAATTGGATACTTCTGTTTTGTGGATACAGCCCTGAATTTCCTCCGCTGTTTCTGTATTTGCCTGAAAGAACAGCCTCTTGCATTAAACTGCATGTCAGTGAAATTAGTGGTGAGAACTTCTCCTTGCACAAAAACCTTCAAAATGGTTTTCAGTTGTAGTCCTTGCAGTATTTTCATCAATTACTCACTTGTTCCTACCAGCAGAGTTTAGTACTTCTAGAAAGAACATCCAGATACATCTCAGACAAGTACTGTGACTTCATATAAAATTGAGATTACATTCTTTTCAACAGCTTGACCAAAGCACACCAAGGGTAGTATTTTAGCACTGTGCATTTAGCTCTGGCTTTAGACTCTGTCTTGTTTTAGTTGTGAAATTGGTGGGTTTATTAAAATATTATCTGGAGTCAAAGTTCCTTTCTAAAAACCAGCATGCAGGGCCATGGATTCCAGAGTATTCAGTAATGAGGCACTTCCCTCTGCATGAATAACAAAAACTTCACATTTTGTGTTTGTTTTTCTGTGCTCAGTTGCCTCCCTGGGGAGCAGGTGCTGAGCCAGGAGTGCTGCCACTGCTGGGGAAGGGAGCTGTGCATCGCCCTGAGCTCCACACTCCAGCCAGGGGGCATTCCCAGCCTGTATGCTGGCCCTTTTACTGCATAAAATGTGCAGTTTTAGTGATAAACCATGGTATTCCTAGCACACAAGCAAAGAGGCAAATACTGTCTTTAGTCTTGCTCTGAGTGGGAGGAAAATGTGTGTGCCATAGAAATACTTTCTTTATTTTTTTCTTTGTTATTCATTACTTTTTTCTTCTTAACTTTTCTCAAAGCTAAACTTCCCACAAAACTCAATTATAGTCTAAAAGTCTGTGTTGGCATGAAAGATAATTAAAAGTCCACTCAAACCTATGATTCCCACATGGTTTAAAAGACAGAAGTTTCAAGTTGGCAGAGAGGCTGACTGAAGTGGGAAGGCAGTGTTGGTGGTGGAGCAGTTTGGATCGGAAGCTTTGAGGACGCATCTGAAGGTTTTTCATCCTCCTCAGAGCAGGTGTTACCTGAAACAGGATCCTTTTTTCCCTGGTACCTTGACACCAGGTGTCCACCATCTGTGGACCCTTTCCTTTAGGTGGCTGCTCCAGCACTGCCGAGCTGATTTGGCGAGGGCTGATTTACACTGGCTGGATGCTTGGCCAGGCTGCTCCTCCTTGTGCTGACATCTCTCCAAAAACTAAAGACAGCCTTTCAAATGCAAGGCTTCATACAGCCCTGTTGTATGGGCCGTGTACATGTTCACAAATATGAAACTAAAGTGTTCTGGTTTAAGGGAAAATACTTATGGAACTTGTTCTTAGTGGCCACTATTCATAAATGCATGAAATGTCATAATGTTTGTCAAAAAGCTTCTGACTGGGATGCATCTTGCATTTCTGTACTTTTCAGTTTAGTATGTTATTCATGATTCCATACAGGAATTAAAAAATATATATAAAAAGAGCCAGTTGACGTTTGATTTAGTTTAATTTCATTCCTTCTAGAACAAGAAAATATTCAGTGAAGGTTAGTGGTGCTTTTCTAGCACTTTGTTTAAACCTGAGTCAAGCTGTGCTGCTGTGCTTACCTATATACCTTGCATTCTTCATTTGTATTGATATACAGAAAATTTCCTGCTAAATACAGAAACCTTCTGTTTTGCATATTGTGGCTTTTATATGTTTCATCACAATTCCAGGTTTTTTTCCTGATCTACTATAGCTCTTGAGAGCACAGCATGTGAAAGACAATGCTTGCCCACAGCAAGGAATTGCGTGGTGTAGTGCACCAGTCCCTTTTTGGGTCTCTCCTGGCGTTAAAATTATCACTCTATCCCAAAGTTCAGCACCCAGCTAGGGTGAAAAATGAGTACAGGATCTAAAAATGTTGAGTATGTGTGCCAAGTACTTGAATGTTAGCAAGAGTGGGAGGGAGGTTTAAGAGAAATTGTAAACCTTTTTCAAGGCAAGCAAAATGATTGAACTCTTTATCATTTCTTTTCATTTCCAAAATGTCACAGCTTCTTGCTAAGCTCAAAAAAGTTGCCATCATTTATTTGTAAGCTGCTTGGAGGTGCTCTTTTAAAGAATAATTATTAACCTTTCTATTTCAAAACCTGTTCTTACACAAAGCATTTGTCATTGGAGGTGGAGTTACATGGCTTTTTTTTTTTTTCAGTATGGCATAGAATTTTTCAGGAGGTATTTTCTGAGGGAGGTAAATTGCCAGGGATTGCAGGAAGGCTCTCTGCTCCTTCAGTTGAGATTGGAGCTCAACAGGTTTCAAACCACACATTAAAAGTAATGCTGGGGAATGCCTGTGAAGACATTGTGCCTTGCAGAGGGGCTCAGGGACTGGGTTTGACTCCTGCTTGCCATTCCAGGGCTCCAGCATTCCTTCTGTGCCCACTGGGCATGGGGAAAAGATCATCCATCACCTGTGGGATTGCTGCTTTCCTTTCCCTCGTGGGATTGCTGCTTTCCTTTCCCTCCTTGGATTGCTGCAGTGATGTTATTTTGGGGACTGCTGGGTGGGAAGAGCAGAGAGCCAAGCAAGCCCTGCCTGCCAGAATGGAGCGCTCACCTCTGGGCAAGCCCTGGGAGGGAGACCCTGTGGAAGTACCACCAGTGGAAATGGTGATTGCTTGTTCCTTTGTGGGACACTTTGTCCATGTCTTCATTCATTGTTAACCAAGCAGATTAACAGCCCCTTCTCTCCCATTTTGGGTGCATCAGCTGCTGGGTGAGTTGCAGAAAGCCCAGGATGAGAAATGGTCGGGTCCGGCAGAAATTGCAAGCAGGAATTTCTGAAGTATTCCTGTGGGCTTTCCGAAGAAGTGGCTCACTTTCCCAGGGACTGATGGAAACAGACGAGTGCTCTGTCACGTAATGTTCCCTCTCCAGGAAAACACTTGGTAGCAGTTTAAAAAAGAAAGCTTTATAGAGCTTAAATAATGCCAGAGATTAATTTGGTGAAGGCTGATGCTGTCCATACTTTATTTGCAAGGATTTGGAATTTTCAGTGCTGCTTGGAGTTGCAAGCAGCAGGTCCAGGGCTTGCCAGTCATATTCGTGGCTTTTTGCACCACCTCTTTAATTTTAATCAAGTCCTTATTATGGCACTCTTAAGCACATGGCTAAATAGTAAAGCTTTTGTGCTCAATTCATCTGTATCAACAAGGTCATGGCACTTGTAATCATAAAACTAAAGAAACTTGATAATTGCAAGAACAGCTTCTGTTTCACTCATTTTTTTAAAGTAATTCATGTCAGCGTTTTGTATTCTGGGTTGTAATTACTCAGGGGTCATGTAACCTGGTTTGCCTCTAAATAAATAAGGAATAATAAAAATATTTTTTAATGAAAGCTACATATTTTAAAAGTTTAAAGATAGTCTTGAAGAAAATTCAGAATACAGTGAAGCGTGTCATTCCATACAGTTGGAGTGACCTCTGTCCACATTAATCTGGCTAAATTATGCTTGTTGTCTGCATTGGGTTTTGTAAAAGGTAAAAAAAAATCAATATATTATTTGATTTACAATCAGCCTGAATGCATCTTCATGGTAATTGGAAGACTTGAAATATTTCATTGGGCTATGACGACTGGTAACTCCTAATTCCACTCAGAAAAATGAAGGCTTTTCCTGCACAGCAATGGAGTGATGCATGCTGGAGTAACTGGGTGGGCTTAGGTGCCCCTGACAGGCAAACAGGCATTTCCTCTGGTGCTCTTCGAAACTCTGTGTGCTGAAGCTAAATACTGAATGAATATTGTTAGGCCATGTGGTTGTATAGTGCTGGAATGCTCTGGTGGGGAGGAAATGGTATTTTTTTCTGTTGGTCCTTGCTTTCCAGCTCAAGGGATGCTCATCCAACTCCAGCTAAGGCAGTTCAGTTTAAACTGTCACATAAAAGTTGAAGTTGGCATTTTGTTTTAGCCTACAGACAGCAAGGATATATTTTATGATTGCTTAAAATGCCAATGTCTGAATGAGAAGGCTAGAAAGAGACATGCTGCAAACAGGCTCATGGGGGCTTGTGGGTAGCTAAAATTATTTTTAAATATGACAGCTGAACAGGTGTCAATAAAACCAGAAATCTGATGTTCAAGCAATTGTCATTAATTTTATACTTGGAGCTGAAACAGGAGTGGTCTTTCTGGTGTTTGTCCATACCACTCTTTAAACTAAGAGTTTCTGATCTGTGGCCAGCCCTCTTTAAGCACCGTGATAATGCAGTCATTCATTATTAACAGAGAGCAGAGCAGAAGTGGAGCCCTCAAATACATCAGGAACAAGCAAGTGGGGAAATGAAGGTATCAATTATATATCTGCCATGATGATGCTCTTACAGAGTAGTTGTTTTCCCCTAAGGGAAGAATCCATTGGGAGAGCAAAGCATGTTCTCAATGCCTTCTCTGTCAACAAGATGACATCTCCCTAGTGACTGAAGCTTCAACAAGACCCTTTCTTCAGCCCTTTTTCCTCTCAGGAGTACTTGATGCTCTGGTTAGTCCTGGGCTGGTGCCTGGATCTAAAAGGAGAGTGCTGCTGGCTCTCCCAGAGGGAAGTGATCCTGGTTTCCAGCCCTGCCTCCTCAAGTGAAGGTGTGCTGTGAACAGGGCAGGCTCCAGCCCAGCATCCCAGTGCAATGAGCTGAAGGGCAGCAGCTTTCTCAGTTGTAATTTGTTCCAACTAAAGTTTTTTTTTTATTACCAGCACCTCACCTCCATAAACACTGATTCCATGGGAAGACTGAAGTAAAAAAAAACAAACGTGTGAATACAGCCTCAAACCTTCATGAAGATGGTACTACAATTCCACTGGGTTTTACTATAGTGATTTACAGTGCCATCATCTTGCTTGATGGAATTACTGTTTCTTGATTGTGTAGGAAAGGGAGCATACTGGTTTTTAAAGTAAAACTGAATCCCATCACAGTTGCACAGACTTGTCCTTTGACATGAACATAACCCTGAGTGTCTGGTTTTAAGCTGGCAAAAGAAGGGCAGCTGGACTGACAAAATATGTCAGTTTGTGCCTGATTTTACCCACCTTGGACTAGTAAAGAACATGTTACAGGGAATGAAACAGCTGTTTGCTGTGTGGCTGGGGATGAAGAGAGTAGTGAAACATGATGCAGAATGAAAGTCAGCTGCAACTTGGCAACTCCCTTTTTCCTCATAGCAAAGAAGATTACTTAGCCTGTATTAAGAATTATGGTATTATACACACAGAATGATATGAATGATTTTTACAGGCTATGGTTTTAGAGTTGGCAAATTAGTATTTTGACTAAGAAGACTGTGTTTAATCATTAATAGGTTGTTCTGAGTATTTTGGAGTTTTACTATTATTGTTTATTCAAGTTGGTATCTAGCAACAAAGGCAAGCACTTTAAAGGCAGCTAAAAACTGAACTTAAAAATAAACACAGTTCTCTCTACAAAGACAGCAGGGCTAAAAGCCTGTACAAATATTTGCAACGACAGCAACAATCAGAAATTTGCTAGTTGGGTTTAAAAGTGTTCTTGACCTCCCTGGCAGGGTTCTGAGACCAGCAAGGTCACAGAAAGAGACTGTTTGCTTTGAGGTTGACTTGCACACATTCGAACAAGTGCAATATGCTGTTTCCTGTACTAGAAGAAAAGGTGTTGAGTGGTGCCAGCATAGAATAAAATGTTGCTCTTTAAAGGCAACACAATGAGCTCTGGGCTGCCCTGTCCCAGGACTTCAACTACTTGACTGATGAAATTGCTCCTAAGGTTTTGGGTATGTCATTGTTTTGTTATTCGTAGATCAGGAACTCCTTGTTATAGTACTTAGGAGTGGGGAAGCATTGGGATGGGAGCCCACAAAACCAAACCTGCTTTCAGGTATATAAACATGTTAATTGTGAAAGATTTGGTTAAAGATAGTAATAATAAAAGAAAAACAAGTGTAATGTTCATACAAAATATGCCAATGTCTTTGGCAAGTGCACTGGATGGTCTGGAATGAGTTGGAGTGGGTCCCCCACCATTTTCATGCTTAAGAGGAAAACAGCTGATGATGTTGGCACTTCAGGTGGTCATTGCTTCAGCACTGGATGTGTTGAAGGCATCAGAGTACCTCTCACACCTGTGGGCAGTGCGCTCAGGTGATCACTTCTTGGCAGAAGGTTTCCCTCTCTTCACAGACTTCACTCCTGCTCTGGTCCTGTCCCAGCTCAATGGTGCACTCTCCAGCTCAGTAGTAGGAGCTCACTCAGTTTTAGAAGCCCAGAGAAAGGCTATTTTTCTTTTGTCTCAGTGCAGTGATAATGTGCAGCCTTACAAATGGTCACCATTGGAGAGGGATAGCAGCTGAGTCCTTCAGCCAGTGATGCAGAGTAGGTGAGTTAGCAGAATAATCTCCTAACATCCTACAGCATTTCCTATGGGGTGATGTACACCTCCAGAGAAGCCAGTCACCTGAGACCTGTGACAGCCTCAAGCTGAGGAGAGGGAGAAGAGCTGTAAAGAGCCCAGAGGAAATTTGGCCTTTTGCTTTTATTGTTTTGCTAGGTTTTTGACTCAGAGTGGACAGTGAGTAGTAGCTATGGCCACCTGAGGGTGTGGTATACCTATTGCCCCATCTTCCCTGTCAGTCAGCTGGCCCCGACTGGGCATCCTTCCCTTGCCTCAGCAGGTGCTGCTGCTCAAGCCAGCCATCCAGGGGCTCCTGGCCTGTTTGGGGCAGATGGAGAGTAAATTGCAGCTAGCTTGGGAGATGGAAACCAGAGCCAAAAGCTTCCCTGTGGCTCACCTCACCCAGTTTTAGCTCAGCATCGGTATAACACACCTATTAACTACTGCAAAGGTGGTTGCTTTTAATTCCTCTTTATCACCAGGAGAAGGGCCACAGGTGCTTCAGTTTATTTTCACACTTCTAGCCAATATCTGCTGGGGAGATTTATCACTTGCTTGCAGCTAAAAAGATTCCTTGTAAATTTATTACAGTAATTTTTCTTCCCCGTATTTAAGCTATGCCAAGAAAAGTCAGTAAAGAAGTATTTCCAGTTTTGCAGTTCTGGTTTTCAGATGTGATGTTTTAAAATATCAATACAGAATTTAATAAGATGAGTACATGCAGCTTACTTTTAAGTGAAATTGCAAAATCATCCAAAAATATGTAAACAATAAACAAATATATACCACTGTACTCTGAAGTGTTTTATCCCTTAATAATCAGACACAAGAAGCATTAATTTTCAATTAGCAGCTCAGTTGCTCAAAGAGGTTTGGTTGCTCTTTTATGTACACTGCTTTCAGTTGTTGTTTTTTCTGTCCTCCCACATCTGTTATTGTGCCTGGATTTTTTTTTCCCCTGTTTTTGTGGAGGAGTTGCTTTGACCTTTGATATGATGTTTCATATATCTGGAAAATGTAACTGTCTGGAAACTTTCCATTTGCTGATTTTTTTCTCAAGTATTGGGGTTGAGGAAAAAAGAATAAGCAGCCTGCATTAAATCTGTGATTCCCTTTCCTTCTGGTGGGAGCCAGCTGTCCAGGGTGAGAGAGGAGGTAGCAAGAAGATTTTCAGCTAGATTGCTTTCAAACCTGTGTAACAGGATGGCTGAGCATTTGCTTGTTCCTTCTTCAGGAAGCTGGAAGTGTGGAAGTTAAACATTTTATTGAAGAAGAGGAGGAAGAATTTGTGTAGCTGTTCCAATAAGGACTGCATGTTGCCAAAATGTAAATAATTAATTTACAAACACATGTTTGTGGGCATATTGCAAGCATAGGTCAGATCTTTATTTTTTTCAGACCTTAAGAGAATCTCTGATGTGTTTTGACATAAGAAACAGTTGAGAAGCGAGGTGGTGTGATTGTAGAGGTCTGACTACAGTGCTCTGTGTGCTGTAGAACACACCCAGCTCAGGAGCCAGTGTAGATGGAGCAGACAAGCTCTGAACTACAAGGCTCCTATATGGGAAGTGCAATTTAGTGAGGTTGGGTAGCCCTGGCTGGATGTGTTGCCTTTGGTATTTCTGGTGTCTTTACAGAGTGTCCTGCAATCATAACTTTGCTTTTTTTTCTTTTCTTTTTTTTTTTTTCCTTCTCTGTAGAATTGACCCCATGGTCAATTCACAATACTGTGAAGTAACACTGAAGCTGGATGTCACAAGTGTGTTATCTGCATTTGAGATGCACTAGCAAGAGATAATTTGTGGTAATGAGGGCCTGTAACCTGACAAACCAGGCAACAGCACTTAGGTTGAGGTGGTTATTGTGACCAGGAAAAAAAAGGCAATGTTTTTACACTTTACCCCAGTGATGCAGCAAGCACATGTCAAGCCCCAAAGTTAACCCTGTTTTATGTCCTGTTTCTTGTGTAATTAGCAGGAGGCCCCCATCAGGTCCCCTGCTTGCTTGCTGGGGATCAGCGTCTTGTAGGACTAGGGTGTTCTGCCTAAGAGACAGATAGCTAAATGAGCTTTTCCAGGCCTTCAGCCAGTTAATCTCAGGTGTGCAGCTAAGGGAGTGAGAACTGGAATAAATACAGCATTCATTGTAACTCTGGTCGTATTCCTTCTCTGCACACTGCAGAAGAGAACAGCATGGGTGAGCATCCCTCTGAGCCACACAGATCTTTGAAACATGGAGCCCTGAGCATGTTACCACTTCCAGGGAAGCACAGGCTTCTCTCTTTTCCTTTGAAGTACCTATGTAGCACTACCTGTGCTTTTTGCAGACCTTAGGTAGGGGCTCATCGCAGGCAGAACAGAATGTAGTCTTTTGAGCTGAATTTTCCACTCTTGCTGTGTTTGACTTTCTGCAGCAAGGTAACACTTTGCTGATGGAAGCAGTGGGAATTGCAGGATTCGGACTTGAAGCCCTTTCTGGACTTCTGCTGATCCAAGCATGATTCCAACAACCCCAAAGGCATTTGTGTGCGTATCCTTGTAGAAACCTGGAGGTATTCAGGCTGTCATCTCTATCTCTGCTGTGGTTATCCTAGGAGGATTCCCTCTGGCTCTTCCAGGGCAGCAGCCAGCATCCCAGTGAAGTAGCCGCTACCCAGCCTGTTGAGCTCATTGCCAGTGGGAGCTCCAATTAACATTTGGCAATATTGGCAGCTCCATATGGAAACTACCACTCTGCCACCCACATTTGAACTTCAGCTTTTTCCTTTCATTTAATTAAAACACAATCAAGTCAATTAGCTCATGACAGAGTTTCTCCAGAGTTAAACTCCAGATGCAAGGCAACTCAAAAGCATGCAGATGCCAATTCATTGTGCTGCCTGGAGGTAGATTTTATCTCTTCCATTTACCAGTTTATACCATGGATTAGCTGTATTTTTTCCCTTCCATGTAGATTAAAAAACCCAACAATAACAACAAAACAAAACAAAAACACCCACAAAACAAAAATGTGAGATGAAAAAAATATTTCCATCTGGTTCGGGTCAGGAAAAATAATAATTTGACATGTTTCTTGAAAATGATATTTATAGTGTCAGAATGACTTCTTATTTATAATAACTATGTCAAACCTTTTATCATGCAGTGTCTTGAAGTTTGCCAGTAAGCTCAAGGAATAAGCAGCTTATACTCTATAGCAAGTTGATGACTTACTGCTAACGGGATAATAGGCAGCTGCAAAAACATGTTCATTTTGCTGGCATAAAAACCACAATTTCCAACTCTGTGCCCTCTGGCAAGGTGGTACAGAAATTCATATTGTTGTCAGAAGAGGTTTTAAGAGCTCAATAAACCAAGATGACTTGCAGCACATCCCTTCGAGGCAACAGGGTGCAGAAAGAGGAAGAGAAAAAAAATAACTGTACCAGCTAACTGGTAGTTAATAAGCTTAGAAATTGTATCCAAATCCACATGTAAAGCAACTCTGAACAGGGGCCAAGGCACCTTGTGCTGCATTTCTCCATTCATGGTTAGGCAATACCCTGAGTCACCTGATTCTGAGAGGATGAAAATGTTTTCCTCACATTCTTTAAGAGTGATGTGGTGATACCATGGCAATACTGCAAGACAACTATTGCTAGGGAAAGTTTTAGGCACCAGAGCTACCTTAGTGCCTTGATATCAGTGGGGCACTTGATTGTGGGCCTTTTTCCCCTCTTGGTTATGTTGTCCAGCAATAGGAGGAGGGCTTTTCCTTCATCTTGCCTCTCTTAACCTTGCTGTATGACAAGGATCCAGAGCAGAGCTGCAGTACAGGTGGGTGAGCCTGATGTGGGTGAGAGAAGGGATTGCAGCAGGGTGGGGAAAGAAGAAATCGTGACATTCTGCTGGTACCATCTTGTACTTAACAGCCCTGATGTGAGAAAGAGTCCCTTAAATATATACCAGTACTCCAGCAGGATTGGATTAGAGCCAATTATTCCAATATTATTAGTAAGGTGGTGGTGAGGAGAGTGCAAGGTTAGGTTCTTCTGCTGGCTTTTCATTTTCACTGCCAAGAGAAAAAATATGCAGAAGTAAAAAAATACAGAATATCTCATGTCATAAATTCAGTCCTCTTTTCTTTTGATCATGAATGTCTTGAAGTCAAAGTTTTTGGGAAGTGGTCTTCCTGCATTCCAGATCACAAGGCCTGGAACCAGCAGAAACACACTGTTTGCTTCACAGGAATTAGTATTAGATTTTGTTGAAATGATCTGCTGGATCATTCTTCTGTTGCATTCAGCTCTTACAAAGTTAGTTGTAAGTTCTTATCTGAAGAAAGTCTTCACATGTGCCAGTGCTGACATCTTAGTTGCTTAGTGTTGAAGTGTACCATGGCCTGGGAAAACTGTGATGATTTCACATGCCTGCCTCAGCTTCACAGCATCTCTGGAGGTCCTTCACAACAGTGAAGTGTTTCCTCAGCAGCTACAGAGATCAGCACTGCCTCTTGCAAGTGACCTTCCTGGGACAGGACAGGACATGTTCAGGCACCTCAAAGCATTTGTAGGAAAGTCAGGGTTATCCACAGACTGATGTAATCTTCTCTGGCTACCCACAAGTTTGAGGAGAGGCTGTCCTTTTTTCACATTTCATCTGATTGGCAGCCCATGTGGCTTTGTGGTGTGTCTGCTAGCCTTGGTGTTGGCATTTTGAGGCAAGATCTCCTCATCATGTGACATCGACGTGCAGGATTCATAGCCTCACTTCTTGTCCTTCTTGTACACCTGGCTGATCCTGCAGCTGGAAAATCTTCACCCAGGCAAAGGACTAGAATATGGTCATGTAAACTATGCAGGTACACTATAGCCACAAGTCCTAGTGTCAAACTTATTAATAATGTTAATTGAATGCAGTAAGTGACTCACTGGCTTTTGATGATGGTGTGAAGAAGGCAGGACTTCAAGACACTATATATACAAATAAAAGAGTATCACAAGTCAGCAAGCTCCTCTAAACCTCAGAAAGCTATTTCTTTTCTCCCCAGTGAATATGCATATGTTTGTAATGATTAATAGAAGGTAATTTCTCTGAGATGCAAAACACACCACTTTATTCTTAAGTAGTGTTCATCTTAAGCATCAGTTTCCTGTGGAGTGTTTCAAACAAGAGGAGCAATAAGTTGTGTTAAGATCTTTCCATAAATGCTCTGAAATGTCACTGCTGAAATTTTGTGTTTTTTTCTAAATAGTTTATTAATTAATAAAATGTGCTAGCTTGTGAATATATATGCATCCACATAATATATGTGCTTTTGATATAAATAAGTTATTTTTTCTAGATATATTACTTTATCTTAGATTATTTCTAAACTTAGTCTGTGATACCTGGCTATGCTTATTCCTTCTTTTCAAATACATATTTCAAATGAGGGAATTGGTCCCTGGATTAGTAAATTCCCAATTTTGGGCACTCATTGAACTCACTAGATAAGTAAACTCTTTGTCTTTTATTGTTGACATCTGTTTCCAAAAGTTTCCATCTTCCTGAATAGAATTATTGGCCATGAATGTCATGTATTTGCTCAGTTTGAAGCAGACAGATTTCTGTAGCTAGGATGAACATAATTATTTTGGAGTTACCAGTTTTCAGCAGAGGGGAGAACAGGGACTGATACAAATCTGTATTTCTCTGTGGGGAGCTACTGGAGCCCTAATCCTCCTCCATTTCTGCTGGTAGGCACAGGGTGAAAAAATCTAGATGAGGTTTTTGTGAAAGTGGTCTCCTGCAATAGGCTGTGCTCCATGACTCCAGAGTATTTGAAAAGATCAGCATTCTAGTGCTTACAAGACCATGCTGTCTATCACCAGGATGCAGGCTCTTCACACATGTAGCCCAGCCTTTCTGAGACACTGGAAAGAAAAGCATGGATTTTGTCCTGTTGCTTCAAGGGTGAGTAGCCTCTCATTCCACTGAGCTGGTATCTCACTGTTTCTGCCAGTGAGATAATGCCTGGCTCCTGTCCCAGGACAAAACTCTACAGCCAACAGATCCTGGTCTCTTTTCTTCATTACTTCAGTTCTGAGTATTTGGATTTTCCAGTGCTGATTTCACAGAGAAACCGTGTGTTTCTGCATCCCTTAGCACCACAGGAATCTTGACTGGGAGGGACTCAGGAGGTTACTCAGAGCAGGACTGTTCCTGACAGTAGGTGAGATCAGCCCCTGAAGGAGCTTTGGAGGTTTTCCTGGCTGAGCCTTTAAATCCTCCCAGGGTCTGTTCCAGTGCTGCTCTATCCAACTCCTGGTGGTGTTTTCCTTACCTGGCTTTTCCTGGCGGCAAACTGTGGCACTCATCCCTTCTTATGTCAGCTGGAATTGCCAAGATAAATTTTGTTCTCTTGTCTTTGTACATACCTTCCAAATAACTGTAATTCTCCCTTAAATCCAGATTCCAGCAGAGGCTTCTGTATTCCACAGGTGACTGCACTCCAAAGGCAATGTCTGTAAGCCCAGACTGAAGTGCAATCCCTAATTTCAGGCAAGGCATCCCTGCAGGGCTCCTTGTGCTGCTCTATGCCTCTCTGCAGAGCTGCTCACTGCCTTTGGTGATCTTCTCATCCCCCACCTCTCACCTGGCTTCTCAGGGTGTGTTGGGGGACAGCTGCTTCATTTGAAGGCAGTCTCGTTTTAAATCTCTCTAGGGTTCACCTTGTTCTCCAGGGCACACAGGTGAGGAAGTTTATCACTTGTTTTAACTTCATAGACTTCAATGAAGTTATACAATGAAACTTTCTTCCCAGTACTTTATTTCAAGACACTGGAAATAAAGTTTCTTGGACTCTGTTTGCATTATGTCAGCTTTCTCACAGGAAGGATTTTTTTTTTTTTTTAACATCCTGGATCAATCTAAAGCCTAGGACAAATATAGGACTCATTAAATATCATTTGTCTGAGAAACAGAATAGGATTGCACCATGATGTTATGTGGCTGAATATGTATCTTTTTAGCAGCTAACACATAGGACCAGGATTCAGGAAGCTATTTGGCAAACATAAAATTAAGCACTTAACAATTTTGTGCCTCATACTTTTCCATCTGTAAAATGGGGACATTGATATTTCTTTCTTTGAATAGCATTTCTGATTTAATGATCTATGATTATCATTACTACTGTTCAGAGTGGCATCAACTCTGTTCTGAATTGGTTATAATTAGAATGTTTAGATGAATGAAAGCAATTACAGAGCCTATATGCCACAAACAGTTAAGCCCATGATTAATTTTGTGTCTCCAAGTAATAGCAGTTACTTCATTGCTCATAGGAGTAAAATTCAGCACCTTGGAAGTGTTTGCAGGACTACAAATGGAAGGCTTTAAGAAACTTTCATTCTTAAAGAGAAATAAATAATAGTAGATTTCTCAGGGTAGTTTATTTTAACTGTATGCTACAGCATGTTGTGGGATGAGTCTTAATTTGGTTCATGAAACTCAAAGTGTGGCCACTGATGCTAAGTATTGGCTTTCAATCATTCCGTATGTTTTTGCTGTAACAAAATCCTTCTTTAAGTTTTGTCTCCAGTTCAAGAGCTCCTTGTTAAATATGCTTTGTTAATAAGAAGCCTGACTCATGGCAGGCTGTGCTGGGAAGGACTGATTACCAAGGATATCAAACAGACCTGCTCCCATTCAGAACAGTTATCTGTAGAGTTGGTTTAAGGAAGGATTCATTTTACCCAAAAGAAACAGTGTACGATTTCACATTGCAAGGGTTTTGTTTTCTATGTGATGATAGAGTTATTTAACTTTACCAAGGATTGGGAAAAAGTCACCCAAACATATGTTGAAAGAAATTTTCCTGTAATGATAGAAAACCACTGGACTGTGCAAATTTACCAGATGAGCATCATGAGAAGCAAGTTCTGGACAGCTGCAGGTGAGGTGCTGAGAAGCAGTGAAGCCCAGGGCTGCCTTCTGGAACAGGAAAAATCCATGTTGATGCACCACAGCCTGTTGCAATCTGGTAGTGGAGGAGTTTAGCAGTTGGGTACTATTTTGTTTTCCATCCTTCAATTATTTTTATTTCTTTCCTTTTTTCAGTTGATGGTTTGGACAAGGCTTCAATTGCTAACTCAGATGGACCAGCCCCAGGATCCCAAACTCCCCCCTTCAAGAGGAAGGGCAAACTCTCCAACATCGGCAAAATCTTTAAACCTTGGAAATGGCGGAAGAAGAAGACCAGTGACAAATTCAGAGAAACATCAGCAGGTATGTCTGTGGCCCTTTGATGGCAAATAGTAGAAAACACTGTGAATGTTTTGCAGGGTAACATTTGAAAAGCTCTTTGAACTTGTTAGATGGCAGGGATTATATAGGCACAATATTTGACATACAGAAAAGCAATTTGATCCTTGGCAAGGAAAAACTGAACCTTGTTCAGCTTCTGTCTTGAACCTAAAATACACACCTGATTTTTTTACTATCTATATCCTCAAATATATTGGAAAATCTCTCTGTTCTCCTGGTAGTCAGTGACTTGAATTATGAAACAAACCTTGCCTTCATGGGGACAGAAGTTTGGGGGAGAAGCAGATGTGGCCATGCTCAGCAGAAGAACAAGGATGAGCTCTGCAACTCCTGCCTTCACAGAGGCTGCTCTGCCCCATCACTTCCCCACTGACAAGGCTGGAAGGATGGTCTGAAATCAAATGCTGTGATTGAATTATATTCTGTCGGAAAAAGAGGGATATTGAAGGCTGGTGTTTACTTAGCTGTTTGGGGCAACCTGCAATGCTCTGAGTTGTCCCAGCTGCTCTCCCAGAAGGTTTGATATCATATTTGTCATCCCTGTGCAGACAGCTCCAAAACCCTGGGGCATCTGAAATGGCTGTAGATATCCATGTTTAGAAAACTGAATGCCACCCTGCATATATGTGTGTGTGTGTCTTTGTGTCACTGCTCTAGCCAAACTTTCTCTACAAAAATCCCAAACTTCTGGTTTGGGATTCAAACATTTGATGTTGTTGCTTCCTAAACTTGAGTCTAATTTGAGTCCAGTGAGCTTCTGAGAGCTCTTTAGATTCACTGCCACAGTGCAAGCCCTCTGTCTACTGTCTTCCAAGGCTGTAGGCAATAAAAACCAACTCTAGTCTCCTGAAGTGTTTGCAGCAGGCTCCCCTGAAGTCTTAGAAGTGCACTGCCTGACATTTTAAACCCCTACCAACCCCTGACAATTACAGCAAGGAGCTCTATGGTTTGACAGTGAAACTTCTAAAACAAACTTTATTTACACAGAAGGGAAAAAGAAACCATTTTCTCTGATGTCTTCCTCACTCCAGATGCCAGCTGAAGTTGTGAACAGATTTCTGAGATCTTCAAGTCCTTCTTTCTCTCCTTTTTTCCCTTTTTTTTTCATTTTCCCACATACCCTGCAACAAACCCCCCAGAATTTCCTCTACAACTGCAATAAAAAAAAAAAATCCCCTCAGTCTGATAGCTCTTTCATTGCTTCCCGTTTCCTTCAGCTTTCCCAGTACTTTTAGCATACTGCTAAAGCAAAGTTATTTCTAGTTAATGACTCCTGAATGTTCTGCAGCTTGTCCTGGACAGGTATGTGATTTTACATGCAACGAGTTCTTCAGAGTAATGACCATTCATAAGCTGTGTGTACAGAAATTCCCTAAACTTTCACTATCTATTAGAATGTGTTAAATTGTAATGCTGTTAAATAATAATGCATGGATCATTTTTAAACTATTTCTTTTAAACTAATACCTGGTAAATTCATGTTAAAGATAGCATTTCTTATGTTGTACTGTCTTTCTTCCAAGGGCCTGAATCCAGTCTTGCAAGCATGACGCATCAATTCTTATAATACCAAGGCAAAGGATGTGTTAGTATTTCTTTTACAAAGCAGGAAATGAAGTACAAAGAAATTAAGGTCAACATTTGCAAAAGTGCCTCCTTAGATAATCACTTCTACCTAATTTGCTGGACTTGTTCATGATGATGTGGCCCCTCAAGGCACTGATTTGCTTTTAAACTGTGCATGGGATGACTTCTGTTTGTGGCTGTGCTTCATGTGAAGCTGGAACTTGAACTGAGGTTTGAATTGCATTCATCCTGCCTTAGATGGTAATATCAGGGATGAATAAAAATAGTATTCCCTGTATTTCTTGAGGAAATAGACCCAGGAGCAGTGGAGACTGAGAAGAGGCGTTTACGTGGAAAGCTGCCCCTTGTTGCTTGCTTAGTGACACGGCAGAAGAAACTTGCTTATCTGACTTGAGAAGGAAATGGGAAGACATCCATTCAAAATAAAAATCCTACAGGATATCCTCTTCCTCACACTGCTCAATCAGAGCAGAGGTGTATTTACATTACCAAGTGGGGGCTGTGTGTGTGCCTGCCTCTTACATGCAGGAAGCCCATTTCCTGGCCTGGGACCATGGGAGAGAGCATGATGATCCTCATTTATTGCCAGCGGCTTCAGAGTGGTAAATCCACATGCAGCTGAATAAATGGTGTCTTCTAAGACAGAATGTGGGTTATTGGAAGGAACTCCCACTACTTTCTCTGGGTTTTCAATAGGCAGTTTGAAATAGGTTCTTGCTACGGCCTTGCCAGGACATGGACCATGGAGCTTCTTACCTTAGGAGCAACTGGAAGATGTTTATAAACAGCAAATACCACAAACATCAAAAAAGGAGGGATATTTAGATGTTAGATGTTAATATCTGTGCCAATGTGGGAATGGTGGCTGGAATTTTCCCCTTTAGCAATGTATTATCCATGCTCTGTCTTGAAAAGTCTATTCTTTGGACACTGGCTGTATGCTTTTTGCTTAGAGGGCTTTCAGAGTCAAGGAAAAACAAACATTAAACGTCATCATCTCAAGTGTTTCTCTCCTCTGCAATGTTTTGCTGCGAAGGAAAAGGCAGCAATTTGTGTCTTGGCACAAAGTAGATGCCACTTCAAAGCTTCACTGCAAAAGTATATACAGAGAGGGATCAGAAGGCAATTTTAGCTCTTACTAGGTCAGAGAAAAATTAATAATCTGAATTCTCTCAAGCTTCTCTTGGAAGAACAAAACTAAATACTGGAGAATATCCAGAATCTCACAGCACTCTTCGAGTCTAAGAATGGGTTTTAAGACTTCCTGAGGTTTGCAGCTGCTGACTCTCACTGAGCAGTCTGTTTTGAGGGGATGAGGAAGGGGAAAGACAGAGAAAGAGAGAAGCTGCCTTTTGAGCTAAACTGTTCCCATTATTAGTGTTACTATAATTTGTGTTGGGCAAAAAATCCAAATATTTGTGAAGGGGCAGTAAGACTTACTGGAGTAAATGAGGGCTGCAAACAGTACAATACATTTACATCATTTCTGATGGTTACACCTGAAGTCAGGGCAAGCTCTGCTTCTGACTGCAGCAGGGGAAGGGTTTTGACCTGGGATTTTCTGATTCTTCTGGAGCATGAGACTGGAGACTGCCTGCCTCCCTCACCTCAGCCTTCTTCAGTAGGCAAGGACTCATAACCAGCTATCCTCACAGTCAGGACTGATCTCTTTGTAATCACTTTTAATACATACATCTACACAGATGGAGAAATTTTTCTTTCCATTTTATGATTGCTTAAAGTTATAAACAGTATGTTGGTGTTTATGTTGAAATTTTAAATATATATATTCACACCTTTATATATACACTTATATATCAACATATCATATATATAACAAATGTTGAGATATGCATATATATTCACATAGATACATATATATACATTCTTATATACACATATTGCAGAAAAGATTTTTACTGATAGCATCAGCTGGCCACTCAGCCTAATTTTAAGAGTTTTGAGAGTCTCAAATCAGTCTGCTGAGCTAATTACTTTTGACTACTGTTACATTTCAGTAAGCTGTCCTAAAATGATAGAGTTACAAAGTCAAGCGTTCAGAAGTCAGGAAATGTTTGAATGATGGTGCTGGGTGACAGGATGGTACAAAATACTTGACTGTGTAAGTTTAAAATATATTGCATAATCTAAAGTCTGCTATAAACCATAAATTATTATGATCAGTCCACACTGACTAAATAGCACCCAGTATAAGTTCCTATCTTGACAGGCTACTCATTCCTCTTATGCAGGGGGACATATTTTTGCCACTTCGATTCAAATTAAGATTCTGCCTTTTTCTCTGTAGGAATTAAAATTATGATAGTAGCTTGATTTCTTATGTTCTTTCCATGGGACAAGTAATGTTTGAAATAAATTATCTTTTCAAGTTGAATTAATTGAGCTTAATCAGTTTAAATAAAAACACCAATCATGGCTAGCATTTTAGAAGAAGGAGGACTGGGACTTAAGCTTCTTATCTGTTCACAAATTTTCTAGTATGTGAAATGGAGAGAGTTATGTCTCAGGGTTGTTATGAAACCTGTGTAATTTATGAAGTGCTTTGAGGTATTTTAGTTGAAGTGTAAGGGGTTCATGCCTTTTAATCACAATTGGCATTTCCCATAATAATTAATTCAATAGTTATTAATTCAATGTTGTAGAACTGAAAAAATATATCATCCTGAAAACTAGAGAGAGACATTGATGGGGAAAGGTCTGGTTCAGTGTTCTTAAGCTTGATGGAAAAAGCATTAATGTTTTCAAGTGGCATTGAATTGTCCCACAGATAAGTAAGAGGTCATCTTATTTCACTGTCCCCAAGAAAACAGATGTAAAAAGGAAGCAGAGAGGAAAAAAAGAGTGGGAATTGAATAATATTGCTAATGCTGAAATAATAAAATAATATTGATAGTGCCAGCAACAAAACAAGTATAAAGTGCATGTGTAAGGTGTTCATCTTCAGGGCTGTGTCAAAGGAGATTTCACCCTGCTTGTGAATCATCTGCCCTCTAGAAAGACCAAGACACTCTATCCATGCCTGCCCATGCTGTCCTCTGTCTTCATGACCCCCCCATCTCTTTTAAAGCAGTCTTTGTGGGACTGCTTCCCTGCATGAAAAACTCTTTGCAAGCCTACGTTGTGCTCCTGTGCCAGTGTGTGACACACAGTTGCAAGGCACATGCTTTAAAAATACAGGGGATAAACTGGAAGAGCTTGTGAGTAATTTAGGGGTGTGTGGGACCCAAGGCAGCCTAACTTGGCCAGAGTTCAGGCCACCACACTCTCCCTGAGGAGGCTGGCTGGCATTGAGAGCCTGCAGCCACACTCATGGGCCCCTCTATGCTGTCAAATGTGGCTTGAATGCTGCAGAGGTTTGACCTTTAATGGACAGATCACTCAAAGTACCTGCGTATATAGACACAGACTTAATGCCAGCTCACATGTTCTTGAGCCAGTATTGGTTGCATTTGTGAGCTCTTGATCTCACAGGCAGTGAGTAGCTGGAACTGGACTGGTCAAAATGCATATTCCCTCCAGCTCTTCTGCCAGGAGTATGCATGCCACTTTACTCTATGGCTGAGTACAATGCATGTCACTCCAACTGGGCTGGCACAAGTGACATTAAACACTGCAAGAGGCATTGCCACTCTGCATACAGCAGGCAGATTGACCCTAGAGAGTGTTTGAATTAGTTGATCAGACAAATAGTCCTATCCCATACCATTAACAGGATGAAGTCCAGCACAGCTGAAGCTTCACCACATACCCTCAGCTTGAGGTCCAAACATTACATAGATTTTGATGTCTGTATATAAACAGAATCAGGATGGGAGACTACCTCTTCCCAACAGGGGAGACAGGATTTTACAAGTGATGCTCACATTTTGTGAACATCATGCACCATGGATCATTACAATAATCTTACAGATCACTGCATTGGTTTGGGGATGGAAGGCAGTGTGGAGCTATTCTATTTTGACATCTGTAAATGCTTTTCCCTATAAAACTATTCAGCATTTTTCGCAGGGGAAATAAACATAATAATTAGAATGCTTCATGACACAATCCTGGGGGGTTTGTGTATGCTACATTTTTTAACCTAAAACCAGGATGCTGCAATTTTTCCCCCATGACAGCCAACCAGCATCGATTGATGAGGATGTTATTTCCTTTTAGAACACAACTTTCTGACTCTGTTAAAAATTAGATTTTTTTGCTGGTTTTTTTTCTTTTTTCCTTTAAGCAGCTTGCATGTCACAAGGGCTACTCTGTGAGTTGCTTGCTCTCAGCAGGATTTGTGTCTCACTACTCAACACCTGTGCAAAGCAGAGGCATCTCCAGCTGAGCTACTCAGTCTAGTCAGTGGGAAAAAGGTACTTTTTCATGTTAAATGCCTGTGCTAGGATGAGTTCAATTTCACCCTGAAAGTACCTATTCCCATTGACCATAAAAGAAGCCTGAAGGAGACTTGCTGAGCTGAAGGTTTTGGATCATATGAGTCCCCACTTTCTGTGCCTGAAGTTGCAGGGTAATATTTTCACAGACTGTCCATGGAAACCCAGGCCACTTCTCCTGCAGAATCAGAGGAAACAAAGAGTTCTCTTTCTGTAAAATAAAAATAGTTCTCTACATTTGGTTCACAAGCACCAGCAGTATGAGAATAAATCTGTTCTTAACTGTGCTTTTTCTTTAGTGTTGGAAAGGAAGATTTCGACAAGACAAAGCAGAGAGGAGCTGATAAGAAGGGGAGTGCTGAAGGAAATGCCTGAGCAAGGTGATAACACATTAACTAGAATTTAGCTACTAAGCACTAAACATGTATGATAAAGCCACTGTTGCATTGTTTCCATGTAGTATAAATAGGTATGAGGAGACAAACTGAGAAGTGTGAGAGGTAATTTGGGCCAGCTGGCAACTGAAGTTAAGTCAAGGGATTTGTGCTCTCTAACTGCTTCTGCCATAGGTGCCCCAGCTGACTTCTGGTCATATCCTGAAGTATTTTAATGCTCCCTGTAAATAATGTGAATTCTGTGGCTCCTGCTTATTGTTTGCCAGAATTTTTTCTGATTAGTGGTAAATCTATTTTTGAGTCAAGGTCTGCTGTCTAAAGCCACTAGAGTATAAAATGAGAAATTTTGGCTAAAAAATTAGGGGCTTTGGAACCCAGAAAAATAAATATAGTGCACTTCAGATATCAAAAAGTACCAGTGCTGGGATCATGTGGATCCTACTGCTATCACACAGGCCACAGTCACAAATGGTATGGGAAGAAATCAGTTGTTTCAAATTGCTCTAAGGTTTAGTAACTGGCATTAGCCAGAATTTGCATTTTGAAAAGCATGAGTAAGCCAAGGTAGATACCTCTATGCTACATCCAATTATGTTTCTAGTGGTATTCTCTAATATTCTTCATCTGTTATAAATGTAGATCAAATAAAAGTCAGGTGACTAAAATAACTTTCTGTTGTTTAAAATTAAATCATTGGTTTTTTTTTTGAAGAGTCACAGAGCTCCATGTTTTCAAAAAATAATTTTTCCTAGAAATTGTATTTTCCTGTGTGGTCTGAAGAATCAGTAAAGTATCAGTGTGTATGGGTTGTATCATACACACAGATATTTAGAAGTAAAGGGCTTGTTTGTTGATATGTGACATCACTTGTCCATACAGAGTTTGGCTAATTATCAGATTATGACATTCAGCATAGCTGGCTTCTGCACTTGTCTCTGCCACCGTCATGGTCTTAAAACAAGACTTGTAAACTCTCCATACCTCAGTTTGTCCATCTGTGAATTTGTTGTGGGTTTTGCCAAGTGCCTTACTGGGGACCTGTGTGACCTTGTGCTTTGAAGGTTGTAAATTGTATTTACAGTTGGGACAGTTAATGAAATGTGGTAACTTCTCAGGTTGGTTACAGTCTGAACATAAATACTACCATTTATGATAAAAGTATGAATACTTTGGTTATCAGCGTCCTTGACCCTCTCTTCCATCCTTAAAAGGGGGATAGGACTTTGGATTTCTTACAGGGATTGAGCAAAGTGAGAGAAAAGGCTATAAATATGAACAATTTTCTCTTCTTCCTCCCATATCAATCTGGTCTGTGCTATCTTCATCCCACTGTGCTTCATGTTTGCTGAAAATTGTAATTTTTAAGGACATTTTGAAAGAATATGGGGTTGGTTTGAAGGTGCTAAAAATGGAGAGGTAGGAAAGACAGTTGAGGAGTGTGAAGGTAGTTAGAAGGAATGACTATGGGGATGAAAGCTAAAAGAGGAAATTACACAGAGACTAGAAATGTGAGAGGTAAGGAATGAGGAGTGACAGTGTTTCACATGGAGTGAAGAAGAATGAAGTGGAAAGTGGCAAGTGCCACTTGGAGGCAGGAGGTGTTTGCAGAAGCAAGATGTGAAGAAGAGGTGGCAGTGTCATATGTGGAGGCGGAGAGAGTGGATTTAAGGAGCCCTGGAAGAGAGAAGCTGAAGAAACTGAGTGTTGAAGTTAAGGTAAGTGCAAGTGTCAGCTGTAGTAAATTAGACAAGGTTAGGAAGGCAGAACTCATTTTTTTTCAAGTCAAGTTGATGTTCATGTGCAGAAGATAATGAAACAATCACCTTAGTGGGAGCACCCAAGGTGATAGGACAGGGGCTGCATAATTGTGTTGAAACCAGGGAAGGACCAAACATCCAGGTCTGATAACACACAGCAAGGAAAAGAAGTGGAATTGCCACAGTTAGTGAAGAAACACGGAGAGAAATCAGAAGAGATGCCATGTAGACTTGCTTATTTTTTGGATTGACAGCAAGAGAATCCTGCAGAAAGAAATTGCCAGAGAAGAAAATCAGCAGCAACTTTAAAGTGCATGGAACAGAGAAAGCTGTAAGCCAGCAAGAGTAGCACTTTCCAGCAATATAGAGACAAATTGGGAAAGAAAGAAGTTTTTTTCAGGATCAAAAAAACTCTCAAGCTGAGCTAGTCTGGGTGAGTAAAGGGTCATCAGAGCTGAGAAAGAATTTGACTTGCAGAATTTAATTATGATATGATATGTGATGCAGGAAGACTTCACCTTGGTTCTTAAGACTGGATAATGTCTTTGTGACGTATTTTTATTAAGTAAATGGGCACATACTCTCATCTGAGAACTTCTGTCAGAATTCCTGGCTCATTTATGGGGGAAGGCACCACAGTAGTTCTGCAGCTCTGTCCCCCCTCCATTGTCCATTTTTGGAGCATGCTGGAACATGTTACAGCTTTGTTGTGGTCCATGCACACATTTCTTTGCTGTGTAGACCAAGATGCAGGGATAAGAGAACGGGATGCTCATGAGCAGACATGAAGAAGGAAACCAACAGGGACTTCCAAGCCTCCTACTGCAGAGGTATCCACCCAAAGAACATGAAAGCCTATAGAGTTTCTTTCCAGAGTTACTTTCCAGAGCAGATCTACAGCCTGATGTTTCACATTTCAGTAAGTCTTTCTGCTTTTCTTCCACAGAAGCTTGAAAGCAGAGGGATGATGTGTGTTGTAAGTAGGTGCTAAGTAAGTAGTTAAACTAGGCAATAACTTTTTAATTTTCATTTCAGATGGTGATGTAACAGTAAATTTTGAAACTTCAAATGGACACACCATAGCCATTGGTGAAGAAACCATACAGGAAGAAAATGTGGTAAAAGCCAGTGGAAATAATGGCACTTTATCAGAGAAAGCATCAGCATCAGAAGGAAAGAAAGAGGATCAGAAAGGTAAATTAATGTATTCTTCACAGATTGTTTTTTGTCTACTTCAAATATTAACGTGTTCTTCCACTAGCACCTGTATATGCTGTGAGCTCTGTTCTGCCACAAGGATGCCAGCAGAACCTGCTGAGAAGATAAGACTTGTGAAACACCAGTATTCCATTGCTGGTAGGCCTTTTCCTGTGCATATGGTAAGGTCATCAAGAGAAGCATGATCGGAACACCACCATGCATGCAGGGAGCTCCAGTTTCTGAATTCACTGTGAGCCTTTCCTTGCAGCCATGGCCAAGCTTTGGTTTCAGGTTTTCCTCTTATGAAAGAATACATTGAGTACATGTGTATCATCTTGCAGTATCATTGTAGAAGTGGCTCGTGGGTTGAATATTCAAAAGTGTTTAAGTTGCTTGAAAACCGTTTATCATTTTGAAAGTAACTACAGCAACTCACTGCAGTTGGTTTTCATGGAATGTTAAATACTTGCAGTCCAGCTCTTCACAAACATTCAAGGGGCTTTGTCACTACTGCAGACAGAAACTAGGCCATGTATGGAAAATGTACTTTTTAACTATAGGGTTTTCTATAGATTAATTGTAGTAAGTACTGGTAAATGTTTAGCAGTCCAAGGGTCCATCTTAATTTTGCTACCTTTGCTCAGATCTACCTGAGTTTGACTCATAAGGGAAATGTAAAGATTAGTGTGGAATCACAGGATTTGAACCAATTTTGTTTTCTTTCTCTACCATTTTGAATAATGCACTGCTTCTTTCCCCTGTCTAAAAGTGTTCTTAAATACTATTACATTTATTGGATTTTCCTACCAGAAAGAGCAAAGATACAAAAGATCAAGACCTTCATGGCTGGCTGAAGGCATGGGGGCAGGACTGAACAGCCTTTCCAATATCTTCTATTAAACTCTACCTAGTGATGAATGAGCCTCTGGAGGTTGAGAGAGTCAGTTCAGCTAAGACAAAAATTTGAATTCTTCTCAGAGCTACGTAAATCACTTGAGTATGTAAAAAATGGATAGATGTCCAAGGAGAATCTTAGGAGATTTCTAGTACTTCCTGTCTCCCAACAAGGCAGAAATACAAGATTAGCCTTTGTCATGGCATTTAAATACGTCTATCTTTTGGTGCCAACTAGAACCAGATGTGTATTGGGTCAGGGGAAAAGAGTTATATAAGCCATGGAAAACTCCTCTAAAATGGTTCCGTTTAACTTTGGGGTTAGATCAGACTACTTATTATTTTTGTGCATCACTAAATATACCATTTTGGAACTGTCAGGACTTGGAAGTTTTCCTAAGGTACAGTTTATTATTTTAGAAATACACATTTCTAACCATGTTGAAATCCCCTTTAGCTGACTTTGCAGAATGTAGAACACCAGTGAAGCAGGAGAGGTTCAATATCTATTTCAAACATCTTGTTAGACTCTGCACTCCCTATATATTCTTTTGACTTTATAGGGAGAAATTAAAACTTATTCCTGTACAGTAATAGACTCAATACAAAAGAAAGTATAGCTATCACTCCAGTCCCTCTCAGAAAATTAGGAATATATGAAGGAAGGAGAAGGAAAACAAAAAATAAGCAAAACAGGTATTCTAGGCTTCATTGAATCTCAATATGAGCATCCAGAAGATGCAAACCCCTTCAAGTATACTTTCCTCTTGCACCTAAACATGAAGTTCTCCTATGAGTTAACATCTTGAAACAAAATGAGATAGATTTATTGTAGAGAACATTCTCCCCACAAAAGGTGTTAAGGATCAATTCCACACATCAGAAACAGGGTTAGACTAATGTAAACCCAGTACAAGCCACCCCACAGTCATTGTGCATACACTTCAGTTATTCTTTATTTATAGCATATTAAGCTAGAAGGTGAGCCAGCCTGCTGAACTCAGTGGAAGAGTGAGGCCCACAGCACCTCACCTAATAGATTAATCCTGAGTGATTTTTTTTTGGCAGATGCAGTAGGTTTGCATTACATCCACACCCACTGGCAGAGCAAGGAATCAACAGTGAGCATAAAAATCAGAGCTGAAGCAGGAATACTCAGCTCACTGTCTTCTGCTAGGACCATAAAATGTGCTGGTGCTTCAGATCACAACCCTCCCCAGTGAGAACTGAGAGAGGTGGATTGAAAACTAGCTGACAGTCAGGATTAATGGCTGCAAGAAGTTTGTCTTTAGTGAGGCTAATGTGAGGCATCTGAAGTCATGAACTCTTAGGTGTGAATCCTGAAGGAAGATGTGTACACCTTCCATGCTTGTAAGACCCAAAGACAGATTTAATTCCTGCTGTTTACTAGCATGGTATGCTGCATTTCCAACTCCCATTGAATCAAAATTTGCCTGAAGTTTTAAGGTTATTTAAAAATGCTCTTATCAAATGATGGTGGCCTTTATTTACCCCCTTGTTCAACTGGGTCTTAAAAATGGCCTTTTCATATAAATGTGATGGCTGCAGGAGCCAGAAGCTGAAAAAGAGCACATGATACAGGCACATGATGCTGTGGTGAGAGCTGGCAGCAACAGGTTGTAGAACATGGAATATATGAGGAGTTAAAACAAGTTAAAGGAGTAAGGGTTTTTCAGCATTAGAGAGTTATGGAAACACAGTATCCACAGGTCAAACAATAGGCTCAGCCATACATCTAAAAATGAGTAAAGCAGAAGCAAGTGAAGAAGACAACCCCTGAAAGCTGTTTCCTTAGCTGCCAGGCAGTTCCATAAGCTGTGTACCCATTTGCTGCATATCAGCTCACAGGTTCTTTTTATATGTGGTGAAAAATTCCCTTGGGCAATAGTAGTAATAGTATAACTGTTACTAGTTGTAGTAATGATGACAGTCATACAAGCAGGTTGTTTAAAAGAAAATTTCTCATTTATGGCAGGATGATAAAAAACCAGTGACAGTTCAACAAAAAGCAGGTAATTAATGGATAAAGCTTTGCTATTGAAAAAATCAGATAAATCTTTCTCTGAGATCATTTTTTCATGATGTGTTTGTACTGTGTTGACTTCTGAATTCTTTTGCATTGACTAAGGAAAATCACTATCATCTTTTGCAGAAAATAAAGAGCTAAGGTATTGCTATTTTATCTGTGAGCCTTGAAAGGGATACAGAGCAGCAAGTGGACAGGCAGAAACGTCAAAGAACACCCCGGATATGTGACTGAAATCTCCCACTGTGTCTGTGCTCCTGAGCCATGGCATTGGTCTGCAGGATCTCCAGCAGTGCCCAGAGCTCCAGGTTCCAAGTGGGGTGTGAGCATTGCAAAGGCGATCCAAGGAATCTCTCTGCCTCCTGTCCCCTATAGCAGAGTTAGACACAATCAAAAGCCACATCAGTAGAACAGGTGTCAGAATTGTCGCTGTTTGCCTCCCTGGATATCAGGACATAGCATGGTGATGCAGTTACACATGGTAAAAGCCACCAGGCACTGTGTCAAGGATGCTTTTCTCCTTTCAGCCCTCCCAAGATGTCTCTGGAACACAGATGCATGAGAGAACCCCTTATTTGTATCTGATTTCAGTTTGTAAACTTCGTTTTTACTCATTTTTGTCAAAGCAAGGTAAATCTTTTAATGATTCTTGCAGATGGTTCCAGATTTCATAGTTAGCTTGGGCTTGAAGAAGTGAAAGGCTCAGTAACCATCAGCAAGATACTGCCTGGAAAAAAAACACACTAAGCTCTGTTTTGAATACCATCAGTCAGGTGCTGCTTTGATAAATAATTGCATTGCAGAATGCCAGAACTCTGTTACAGGTGCTGTGGGTGATATGGGGCATAAGCTTCTGGAATGTTCCTGGGCCATTTATAGGAGATTGATCTTCTCAGGTTTCCTCATGTCTGAAGGAAGCATGAGTAAAGGAAACAGTTTTTAGTCCTGTTTGCAAATGAATTGTTGGGCTACATGTGCATATTTTTCCCCCCAAGAGGCTCACTCTCATATGAGAGCTGGAAAAGGGTCCAGGCCTTAGCATGTTGGGTTTACAGGTTCTTTCCTCTGTATTTTGTCTACTCTTCTTAAATCTGCCATTAAATTCAATCTTTTCTGTTCCATATGGGTAACCAAAGAAAAGAAGGTTGGAGGCACAAACTCTGGTCTTACGACCATGCATCATTGCTCCCTAATGCTTTAGTTTGTCTACCAAGGAATGTTCTTCAGAGTCTAATCTTCTAGGTTTCGTTTCTCAAAGATCTTTTCTTTATTTCCCCAAAGCAGAACAAAACCTGTTTGAATGTAAGGTAGTAACGCTCATCTTCCAGTGTCTCGGGCAAGAGCCTGCTTTGTCTCAGAAGATTGAACCTGCAAACCAGTCACACTGAGAAACTAGGCAGACTTTGGTCCCTCTTGTGTGCCAGGCTGGCTTCCTACACTTCTGAGCTCTGTAGATCATTGATATGAGCAGCATACATAAAAGGTTGTGAGCCTTTTTGCCTGACTCCCTAAGAATCTCTCACTCCAGCTGAGTTATTTGCTGGCTAAAACCAGTTCTTCTAAGAATAGTATATCTTCAATTCATCACCTGAACTATGTAAATGAGCCTGAATCCAAGTATTCTTAAAAGGAAAGCTACTCTAGATAAAGCTGTATTTGGCCACAGCCTGTCCACTAAGTCAGCAGGGCTGGCTCATGCTGGTAGGGTAATGTGAGAGGCACAGGCTTTCACCCACAAAAACTGAGTGTCTGAAGAAAGCTCCTGACTTTGTAAAGCTGGTTTGTTTGTTTTGGGTTTTTTCTTCTGTAGGAAAGATATCCTAATGTGGCTCCAGAATTAATATTGTGTGCATTATTTTTATGAACTATTCAACAATTTGAGTATATCTTTACAGGAAGTATAAGAAAATGTAGAAGCCTACATGCCTTCCGCCTTCCAAGATTCTTGCAGAGCAGCTGACAGTGGATATGTCTTAGACATTCTCTCTTTTTTTTAGCAGCTTACTTCTTATACAAAGATTGAGCAGTTAAAAATGCAAAATGTTACTCAGGGTTTTTTTACCTTTTTTTATCTTGAAACTAATGCAAAATACCTGAATGTGGTTGCTTTAGGTGAGATGTTACACCTGTCCCTTTCTCCCCTCTTCTGTTTTGTACACTCTCTGTTATAAGGCATCTTGCACTTGGTGCTGTTGAAATTACAGAGTCAGTAAGATCTAGAAGTCTGCAAATGTGCAGATCTGCTTATCCATCTTCAAGAAAGATGATTTCATGCAAACAGCATTGTGAGGCAGCTGTCCTGGTTCAGTGTAGCAAAACAGAGCCCCAAAGAGCCTGAGTGCATCAGATGAATGTTGCAAGTTGGTAAACAGCCAGGAGAGAGCAAGGCTAAAGGACAATGCTGGCACGAGTAGAAAGGAATAAACAGTGGCTTGAAATACAGCTAGAGTGGAAATTAAAGGATGCTTTCTACCAATTAGAATGGGTCTTTTCTTGAACAGAATTTTATTAGCAATAGCAGGAACAAAAAATGGAGCTGGTTAAATCTGCAGTTTATGAAAGGATTTGTCTGTGTTGACCACCTGCATCAGCCCAATCAGTGAGTCCTAAAAAGTGACAAAAGACACCTTGTTTTGTCCTGTGTTCCATATTCCTGACTGACAGCTTCCTGGATTTTGATTAATCAAAACACAGCTCTCTGCATAGTCTGCAAAGGAAACTCATGATCTGTAAGAGTTCCATTGTGCAGGGAGTCATCCTGCAGAAGACAACAAACATACATTATTTCCAACTTGCATTTTACATAGTGTTTCTCCACTGTGTTGTGTTCATCCTCTGGAAGGAGAGTGCTCTGCAGTTGATGGAGATCATACACCTCTGCTACAGCACTGCTGGTTTTCTGTCAGGTAGCTCCATGATACTGCTTGAGCTGTACAAACAAAAATACCAGTCGAAATCCTCGGGTAGAAAAGCTCTGGCCTTCTGTTCCTTAGAAGTTTACAGAAGTAAAGAAAAAATTCTTGTATTTTACAACCTACTTTCTGAAAGTATTCCCAGGATTTTCATAGGTCTGTTTGGGTCAGAATTTGCAAAAGGTCCCACTTTTAGTTTGAAAATAAGTAATCTGATTTTCTAGTGCATGTGGCACACTGGCATCTCTCTGAAAGTCTTTCCGATTTGATGAGCCCCACCTCCCCCCCCCCCAGGAGCTGTTGTATACTAAGTACTTTGAAAATCTGACCATCTTGTTGGTGTTTACATGAGAACAGAGTTTTGCTAAGAGTCTGGCCCCAGTTACAATTTCTAGAAAAAAGAAAATCTGGTTTGCAATTGAGATTTCTTGAAAATCTGGCCCTATTTTTTCTAAACATAAACATATTATTGCTCCAAATGCTTAATGAAATATTAACATTTGCTTTCCGTTTAAAGAAGTAATTTATAGGCAAGTTTTTTCCATCAAGGCAGCAGTGGATGAAAGATATTCCTGTCTGTTGTGTTTTGGAAACCTTTTGTTAAAAGGTCAGTTCTTGATGATGTCTAAATTAAGAAAAACAACAGCAATATAAAAGTGTGTTGCAGCTGGTCCTGAGGTACCTGGGGGATTGGTTTGAACAAATAGATGGGTCTGATTCAGATGCCTCCTTGTTTTGGCAAAAGAAAGAGCAGGCATGAAGACCAAGGGTCCATATTCCAGCAGAATCATGTTAGAGAGGTACAATTAGAACATAATTGTCTCTGTGGCCATTTACAGACATCAGACCATCTGTGCCACTGTTCAAGATCAAGCCCCTGTTGCAGTTATTAGTTATTTGCATTGCTACAGTGATACTGTACATACCAGACATTTATTATAGCATCTTATATATATGCAGAAAACCACAAAAATTTCCAATGGACTTGCAGTAAAAGAAAGGACATTATGATTAGGCACTGGAAAACAAGAGGACACCAGACCAGGATAAAAAGCACTGGAAGTCTGAATACTGTCAGCTTTGGCATCACAGCAGATGGGAGTTAGAGGGAGGACAGTCAGTGGATATTCACAAAGTTAACAGAGGAAAACCAATGAAAAGCATCTGCTTCAAACTTGGCTTGTCACTGTCAAAAGCAGATATAATGGACTGGTCAGGTAGGAGCTGGAAATCTCTGTCTCAAGTAAATGAGAAACCATACTATGGGCAAAATCAGACTGACAGTGAGGTAAAGAAATGAAGCTAACAAAGGTAAAAGCAACAAAGCTAGTAAGATGTAGGAGGAACAATATGGTCGGAGGCAATAATCTTCACCACAGGTTTCCTCCTGGCTGTCAGTAAAAAGAAGGTTCCCTGGTAATCAAGGGGCAGTCAAGACTGGATGAGAGGTGTAACTATCTGAGCAAGTAGGATGCAGCAGTGCAGGAGTCTGTCAGTCTTTGCCAGTCTTTGGAATGAGGTACAAACACCAGGAAAAGAACTGTCTTGGACAAAGATAGTATTCCAGTAATTTCTATTAGGTGAGGCATTTCTATTAAAATAAATGCTATATAAATTGCCAGTTTTAATCACAGTTGAAGTCTTCAAGCAAGAACTTTGATGTGAATGAGCTGCTCCAGTTTTGGTTTTCATTTATAGTTTTTAGTTACTTGTCTATAGAAAAATTGAAAATTGTCGGTTGTCACTAGGATGTGTTTATTTGCAACTAAATAAAGCTTTAGCCTAATATTTTGTTTTATGTTGTACCTTTTTTTCCCATTCAGAAGATAAATTCTGATATACATTATTTAATCAGTTACATAGTTTAGGGTAGATTACTTTAGAATATGGTGAATGGTGTATTACTTTTTCTAGGTTATCATTCTGTTTTTAACATTTTCTCTACTAATGACTTGAAACAAAACACAGTAATGGTGTATATAAGTAACAAGTTTTAAATTCTTTCTTACTATGGATCTTTAGTTAATACATATAACAAAGAATTGTTTACACTTATCATTATTTCTGATCATCATGTCCTTCAGGATCTTCAAAATACAAAATTATATCTTCTCTTGCCATGTTTGTTATTAATGGACTTCAAATTTTAAAATGTCCTGCTTTTTCAGAATTTTATCAGCATTTCAACTTTGAATGAAGGTAGGTAGAACTTCACAAGGAGACCCTTTTGCTGTAAAAGAGGAATTCAAATTGTAACAAATAAGCGTGTTTCTTTCTCCATCCAAAGTCTTTCTGTGGAAAACAAAGGCACGGTACAAGAATCTGTGCTCAAAAGAATCTGTTTGAAAGTTGTAAAAGGTTTCTGTGAGATGGTTCTTTCAAAACCTTAGCAAAAGCATATTAGTCCTTAATAGGCTGGAAATAAAAGAGGAAGACCCTGGACAGTTAATGTTAATTCCTTAAGTTTGTGATGATACACGTGTGCATGTTGCTTTTAATAACTGCAGGTGATGCATTAGGTTCATGTTAACAAGCCTGAAGCTAAAAGTTGGAAAGGCTTTGTTTCTGAGAGGAACAATGTCTTTGTTGTCTAACACATTACTTGTTTTTCATCTACTAATCTTGAAATGTGTAGCTTATCTCTTGGGAATCTTTGAAATGGCAAAGAAGAGAGATGAGAATGTCCATTTAATGTGTTTTAAGAGTGAGACTCTAATAGGAGCATGCTGCAAGAAATGAAACAGTTTTCTCTTGAGTGATAGAAGAGACTGTTAAAAGCCTTTGCAGTATTTGCTTGTCTTCTTTCTTCCCCAGGCACAGTTTTCAGTAACATGCAAACAAAGCCTATATGACTCTGATGGAATGCTCTTGCTTCTATAATATCCTTTTTCAGAAAGATTTTGGAAGGCTATCTTGAGACAAAATGGGCACAGAATTGGTTTAATTGAATAGATGAAGATTCCCATCTGGGAACTTTAGCTCTTCCCAGCTGGGAACACCAAGTTTTACAGCCCAAGTGATTATGGTGCAAAATTGTATGTTGACTGTAAATGGTTCACCAACTTTAACATTACAGCTGGCATTAGGAATGCACTTTTGAAATTAATTTCCTGGTTATCCTCACGTACCCTTCTTTGGTTTGCAGGTTACAAAAAAAAAAAAACAAACCCCCCCCAAAAAAACCAAAACCAAAACCAAAAAAAAAAAAAACACACCAAAAAAAAACACCAAAAAACCCATCAGGTTTCTTTTGGATGAAATTAAGCCAAAAGATGCACTCAGGAACTTGCACTCCCTCCACCACTAGCCATGCAATCTAGAGAACTAGCCTGAAGAAAGTCCAAAGTCAAGTCTCCTGAAATGCAGATTGTGGCTATTGGGTCCCCAGTGCTCCCCCTCTCCCTCTGCAGAGCCATTCCTAATGTACAGCACAATGTAGATAAAGACCAAATTCCTGCTGACTAATGAACTTTAGACTTTTGGAAATGCAGTTGTGTAACAGAACCTGCAGGAGGGGAGAGCATTTCCATGCCAAATGATAACCTATCTTATTTAACTTCATTTGTTTCTGAAGAATAGAAATACCCTGAGGAAGTTACCTAAAATGAAGCTTGCTAAGAGCAAGCAATGTGCAGCTCAGAAGAATGGGTTGCTTCAGGGAAAAATTGGGAACATTTCCCCTGTGTAGCCATGTTTGAGCCTGTGGCTGGGAGAATGGCCCTGTTCACATTCAGGTTCACATCAATCTGAGTTTTACAGCCTGTTGATCTTAGGGTGGGTAGGGTTGGAAGGAAGCTGAGATTTGTTAGAGAAGAAAATAGCATTCCCTTGTTTATTTTGAAGCCTGCACTCCTGTTTGGGATACTGAATGTAAAGGCTGATCCTTGGAGATCTAGAATAGATGTGTCTGAGAGAGGTTCCATGTAAATATTTTCCATGAGAAGATCCTGAATTGAGGTGAACAATAGTTTTCTTCTGAGGTAATACTTCATTAAGAGGCAGAAGATGAAGATTCCCAAGAGCTCAAGCAGCAGAAGTAGTCACTGTTGTGAGGCTTGCTGTTGAATTTACGTGGTGTATGTCTGTGTCAGTTGGCTTCTGTTCACTTTCTTATCCATAGAGAGCACTGCTCACTGCCCAGAAACACCGACATCCCATGCTCCTCCACTACCTAAGCCTAAGCCTAAGCCTAAAAAAGCTCCGCTACCACCAAAAAATGCCATTGCTGCTTCCACCTCCACCACCACCAGCAGCCATAAGGGTAACGAAGCACCTCATGCTAAAAAAAAGGGGAAGGCTCCTGCCAAGCAGCCTCCTCTGCCGCCGCCCAAGCCAGCAGGTGCCAGTGCAAGCCGAGAGGCTGGTGAGTACTGCCCATGCCGTGCAGTTACGGTGGGTGCATGTGCATGGGGCTGCTGGGCTTGGTCCTACTTGTGCCTTGGTGCATTAGCAGTGTTACTGAGGAGCATGCCTTGGGTGTTTGTAGAGAGCTTCCTGCTGGGCTCTGGTTCTGCTGGCCACCAACAGCCCAGACAACACACAGACCCCCTGGATGTTTAATGAGCCTGTGTACAACACCGAGCACATCAGGGACAACGCTGAATTCCTAGTTCAGGTGTGAAAGCTGGCAAAAAAATGACCCAGAGAATCAGCTCAAGAATCAGCAGGGAAGAAGGTGGTTTCTGAAACCAAGCAGAAGTTACCCCTAAGTAAAACAAATATGATATTTCTGTAACTTTCTACTGGAAGAATCAACTATTCAAATTAATTTGACAATACTACAAGATCACAAAGAAGTTAAGAGTAAAACCATGAAGACATCTTTAAAGACTGTTGAATAGCAGTCTGTTTAGCTGACAAAAAAAAAAAAAATTACAACTGTTAAAAATGACCAGGCTTCTGTGATTCTGAATACATACTGGAAATGGAAAATATCAATCATGAGGCACATAGCACATGTGCTTATCACCACACTATTAAACCAAAATTCAGCAGCAATGCAAGATTAAAGAGTATAGGTGGATGCTCTTAAGGTACTGATTGTGAGTTTGAATGGTTGCAGTGTAGACAATGCCCAAAATTAAAACATCCACACATAATTTGAACACAAGTAGTATTGTGATGAATGGGCTGACTCCATATATGTGTTGGCAAACTTATACAAGCCTTGTGTTTTCAATCTCTCTCTGTCTTTGAAAGCCCTCCAGTCCCTCCAGTTTTCTCTGCAAGTATTTCTCTTCACAGCTTGTACATTTTGGCACATTTTATATTTTAAGCATACAGAAGAGGACTGTTTAAAAACATTGCAAGACTTCTAGAGTTACCATAATAACTTTGCCATAAAATATCCATTAACTTGGTATTAACTGTCCTACTACATCAGATGACTACAAGAATAAACATTTTGAAAATCCAGAATTTGCTGCTTGTATTTCACATGCAGCTGAAAAACTCAGCTCTTCCTAGGTGAAGCAGCCTTGTAATAGCAGACCTTTCAGAAATAAAACAATCCATCACAAAAAGAAATATTTTATACCAGTGGTTGGTAACAAGCTGTCAGGTATCTGACTTTTTAGATTAAAATACATTCAGGTTCCAGATTTGTCTTCTGTTAGCTTCACTGAAATGTCAGGCAATGCTTGGAGACCATACAGATGTAAAATATATCCATATATATCCCTTATTCTACTGGTAATTTCTTCCAACATTAAAAATACATTGTGTTCATTCCAAGTGGGGCAGCACTTAATGAGTAGAGCTGGTTTGGAACAGTATTAGCACAAGAGGTTTGTCAGATCCCCATGAAAGTGAACACCTGATGCAGCCAATGATCAACTCCCATGAAGGAGGAGAGGAATGTGCGTAACAACTGAGCCATGGCTCTCCTGAAGGCAGCACAGCAGGTTTCCATACTGAAATAGTGGAACTGGGAGAATGGGACTTAAATGTAGGCATGGATGTATGCCAAAAGGCAAACAACAGCCATTAAATTTTTCATTTAATCAGAATTCAAATGTTCTACTGGAAAAGAGGAATGACAGAAAATTGTCAGCCAGCCCAGTGAAAAACAACAGCAGCAAGAGCAATTTTGACCCACGTGGACACGTAGGGGGGGGTTTCCGTGGGAGAAATCTTTTAAGTTTCTATATCTAATTGCAGGTTCTGAGAATGATGTAAGGATTTTTTACAATGGAAACATGTTTTGACATTTTCCCAGCCACAGTTGTGTGGCCATATATTTGTATTATGCTGCAGTTCTTAAGTGTAAGCATGTAACTGGTTCTGTTGACCTCCAGCCTGCGGCAAAGTGGATCAGAACCAGAGCCTTTTCTTTCTACCATCCACCTACTCAGTAAGATTTCTGTTAAATAATATTCAGGTTGGAACCACCATCTATTTCTACTGCAATTATGAACTTCTGCCTATGCCATTTTTCTGCTTCATTTTGTTTTGCATGTAAATTGAGTGCTTTGTACCTGATGTGGGAAGATGAGTGCAGTATCAGTAGATTTAGGACAGTGCCCTTTAAGTCACCTGGGAGCACAGAGAGGAACAGGGACTTGCCTGTAGTTGCTATAAATTTTTTCAGAGGTACTGAAAGCTTCACAGCACACTAAATGTTTATAAACCATAACAGCTACAGAAGAGAACACTAAAATGTGTCTTTTGAATTAGTTTCCATCTCCTTTGAGAACAGTCTCACTGTGAAAACTGTTTTTATATAATGAACTTATTATGGCCAGTATTTGCACTTTGATTCTCTCCCAGTCTGAGGGGGGTTGTTTTTATTTAAATGCTGATAAGTAAAGTAGGCCTTTCAGCAGATTTCTATTACAGCTTTCTGTTTTACTCAGTAAACTTAGCCAGAAGGCTGCTATGTAACTTTATAATGCTTTCATTTGTTCTCTGGAAGTTAATGAATTTTTCCTCCATCAGAAGTGTTTGAGTTGGATGCATTTTGATGAAAAGGACTGAACCATTAGATGGCTGTCATTTTTATTGCTTTTTAAATGAAAGTCAGGAGTTTGAAGCTCCCATCTCAGGTGATGGGTGCATTAATACAGCAATCAGAAATGTGGCTGGAATGCACATGGAAGTGCAGGCTAGCTGAAATCTCTAGTGAGATTCATTATACGTATATGCTTCAGTATGGTGAATATCACAGAGATAAACAGCCAGCTTGGCCAGCTTGTACAGCTACTGCCAAAACCTTGCTTCACTACATTTTTAGGATTGCCTGAGTTAGTCACTGGTAAGATGAAGACCTCCAGTATACACAGGAGGCCTTCAGTGCCTCCTCCCTTCTGAAGGTCATTTGTGCAGACTGACAGCAGTGGTTTCTGCCTCCCTTTTATGGACAGACCCAGCTGGACTTGAAAGTACACCTTGTTTTGTTGCCCCTCTGCTGTTTGTCATTTAGTAGGAGGACATGTTGCAATAACATTGTGAAAGGTAATTGACTGGTACTCAGTAAGAGTCCTCAGATGTTCAGTGAAAAGTCTAAGGAAAATCACAGGGTTTTCACAGTGATCAGACCAAAAATTCATGTAGTAGGAAAGGTCAGGCACTTTTCTGTGCCGGGGAGTTGTGGGTGTTTTTTGTTTGTTTGTTTTTGTTTGGTTTTGTTTTGTTTTGTTTTCAACTAGGATGCTACATATTTTCAGAATAAGTTGTGGGCTTCTTAGATGATGTCCAGGCCAGGTGTAGTGGGCCAATGCAGAATGCTCAGAACAAATTCTTACCCATTTGTAAGGTTGGTCCTCTGCTGTTCTTGGGCAAGTATTCCTCATTTCAGTGTCTCCCACACAAAGGTGAAAATTGAACTGCAACATTTAATCCTCTCAAGCATTTACATAAAGTATTGTAGAAGTATCAGGTGTATTTTTAAATTTTTTTTAAAGACTGACACAAGTCAATCCATGCAGGAAATACAGTGCAAAAAATCTTATCATTACAAGACTCTAAAATGCCTTTTCTTTTCTTGTTTTAGCTGGTTCCTCTCATGCAAAAAAAATACCAGTCTCCAAGTCTTCTTCATCACCATCTCCTTCGTCCACATCATCTCATCCCAAAGCCTCTAAGGAGACTTCCAGCAAATCTGGCACATCAGGGACTCCCAGGGGCAAGAAAAAACCTGGGAAGCAGTCAGCCCCACGAACAGCACCAGATGGGGCTGATTCTTCCCCCTCAGGCACGACAGCCGACAGTTTGGAAGCCAAGGCAGAAAAACCCAAGCCTGAGCAAACCTCCATAGTCATTTTTGAAATGGAGAATGCAGACCAGTCGAGCAAACTTGTGGTGCCCCCTCCTCCCACCGCTGCCCCTCCTCCACCTCCACTTCCACCTCCCTTTCCTGCTGCAGCTAGTCAGCCTGCTGGCTCCTCAGATGCCCAAGGTGTGTCAGACAGCTGTGTGGCAGGGCCACACAGCCCTGGGGCAGACACAAAGCCTCTTCTCCAGACTGAGCGTGGCACAGACAAGAGTTTGAGCAGTGCAGCCCCAGGTGGCGCTCCGGATGCCAGAGGGGAAGACTCGGAAAGGTGAGATATAGTAGTGCAGCTTTAAACCAAGCAGGTAAAGGGTTTCAGTTTTACCTTCAAAGGAAAAAACCCTAGAAACTTCTTTGCTCTCCTGGCAGCCATTGGCTTAAGGCCAAGACAGAAACACTGATAGGTGTATTTACCTGTTCTACAGAAATGTAGTCATTCTCTATTGGGCAGTTTGCCAAAAATCCCACCCAAATCTTTCTGTACACAAGGCTGAGCACAGAGCTTCTCAGTGCTTCTTGGGAGGTTGTATCCAGGTACAATGCTTGCATGTACCTGCTCGGTGTATTTTGTTCATTATTGTTTATTATTTTATAAGTTTATTAAACCTTTTGCTTTACAAAACATACCCAAGGAGCCATCTCACAAATTATTTTTAAGCCATTTCTGTGAGGTGCAGGACACCTTCAGAGACTGATGCATCTTCATGGGACTCATTACACTCTGGCCACGTGTAAGGTTGTATCAGTGAGACAGTATACAGCTGTCCTGGGGAAGTGGTGAGACCACAGCTCAGGAAGTCACATTTCCTGGCACTGTAGGCACGTGGGGACCTCTTTTGTTTCTTCTGCTGACTGGGAATGGTTTGTGTTGCAGCTCAGCACAGTTTGTTCCTTGCCAGTGCCTTTGAGCTTTCCACCTGCAGTACCTCCTGTTTCCCCAGAAGGTTGTTGCTCATGACCTGTCTCTTACTTCATTCTGTAGATGGCACTGGGGTCAGCAGTTTGTCTCTCATAAAGGAAAACAAGAAATTATGCCGAATTATAAGGGCTTCTTTCCTGTAAATGTCTTTTATTTGCTGTAGATGTCATTAAATATCTCACTGCTAAAGTTCTCAATTCAATAGCTGAATTTACTTGAACACTTGAAAATGAGGGTTTCAGGCTTCAGTTTGTAGGTGTTTGGTTTTTTACTGCCTAGTAACTTGTCTAACTCTCAGGTACTGTAAAAACTGGTCTAGAGAAAAGTCATAATTACATTTTTTTAAGCAAAATAGTTGTCAGAAAAATGAAACTAGCTTATTAATTTGCCTTTTCCCTGCCACAAAAAACCAGCATCTTTTACACAAATCCAAGAGAGTTCAGTCTAAATGCCAGTACCCTAGAGACCTTTTAAATTCTTGCTGGTACATCTGTTGCCAGCTCTACATTCCAGTGCTGCATCTCCCCCTGCTCTACCCTTCCTTTACGTAAAGGTTTTCCCAAGGCAAAGGGCAATCTGCTGTTGATCCCCAGGTTCATCAGTGATGAGCATGAACATTCTGAACTCAACTGCAGTGAAACTGTATTTACAATAAATAGGGTTAGGCTTCCAGAACAGGAGGATTTGCACTCCCATCTGCTCTCCAACTTGCTCCTCTCACCCCAGCTTTATGAACTGTCTTCTCTCTCAATTCCACCCCACAAGAAATAAAAAAACAATTTGGATTTGTCTTAATGCAGTCTTCAGAGCATATCATTCCAGATTGTTTACATCCTTTTTCCTAACACACATACATAGATACCTATACATATCTGCCTATACATATCTGCATAAGTTAAAAATATCTTATATATATGTAGTTTTTAGAAAGGAATTACTTTGATTAACAGAACTTTTACTTTCATCCATGCTTTTTCAGTTGCTTCTCATTTGTGTTTTGTTCTTCTTGCATTAATGTGTCACTCTGTCTGCTCATGAATAAACAGCTTGGCTACCAAAGAAGATCAGGAAGGGGAGGCTCCAGATCAAGCATTCTCTGAACTAGTGGAGGAGGCTTCTGATGCTGCAGCTCCTCCTGAGAGTGAAAGCAGCAGAGAGAGCCATGGCAGTGACTCAGACTCAGACGGGCCAATCCTGTATACAGATGATGATGATGATGATGATGACGAGAATGCAAGTACTGAAAGTAAGCATCCTGCCCAGAAGCTGCAGATTGCATTTTGTGAGCATGCCTGACACATGCTACTGTGAGCCAGAGAGAGGAATGGCTGCAGGGAATGCTTTTAGGGGATTTAGTATTTTGTCACTACTGAGAAATGAGTGTCCTGCTTCTCCCAGGAAGTCAGGATCAGAAACCTGCTGGTGCCTGTGCATGGGTGAGAGCAGATAAGTCATTGCATGGAGGAGAGTGGAGGTGGGAGGAAGAGGCTCAGAAGGACATGAGGATGGAACAAAGCCTCCACCTTAGGGCATTGCAAGCCGTTTATTTGGCTTGCCCACATCATGAGTTCCTTGTGGGAGTTACAGGTGTGATGGATGACAGAGGGAGCCCATCAGTCAGCAGCTTCACTGTCTGAAAGTCACTTGTTCCTCTTTGATCAGGATGTTTTAAGCATTGGAGCAGCCTTAGCAGACAGAGCTGATCACAGTAGATTACATCTAAGTTTTACAGCTTTGAAATTTCATCTGGGGTCATTACTCTATCATCACCCTAACTAGGCAGAAGCCCTGCTGTGCTGAAGGGGTTGTCCTGCCCCCATTCTGCCTAATCTCTGCTCCCAGCTGCTCTTTCCTTAGGCTAGAGTTCATGTTTATTTTTGCAGGAGCAGCTGTTGAGCTGATTTTCAATAGAACCCATAACTCCCTGATCCAGCTCACTCAAAGGCTTCTCCTTTGCTTGGACAAAGAAGGTGGCAGCAGCAGGCTGTCAGGAGCAGGAAGGAGGGCAGCCCTCCCTCTACCTCCTCCAGGGTGGTTTTATATCAGTATGAAATCATCATCAAACCATGGTTTGAGAGCCTTGCTCACAGCTTTCTTGGAGGAGGTGCTGCTCTGTGCTCAGCAAAGAAGGCCTGAACAGCAAGGTCCACGGTACCAAAGTGGCATGAGGCAAAAGGAACATGTTTGTTTCTTTCTTTCTTTTATCTTGGCCACTGGTGCAGGAGAAGGTGAAGTGCCAGGTAGCTCAAGAGGCTGAAGTCTTCTGCAGTTCTGTGTTGGGTTTGAATATAACCCAAAGTGATAGAAACCAGAAGTTCAATTGTTCACACAGTAACACAGTGTCTTATGAGAATTGAGCTGGGAGCCTGTGGTCTTACTAAACTGCCTTACACAGTGAACATCTGCCAGCCTAGGGCATATGTGGCCCACCTCACCCAGAATGTCAAGACATAAGGGAAATAGTATAAAGGTTGTGAAAAATGCCCTTCCTTCCACAGCTGACTGAAGCTAATGCTGGCCAAGCTGCAAAGCCCTTGTCCCTACAGTATCAGTTTTATGGAGAACAGATTGCTTCAGTGTCTGGGGGTTCCTGCCTAGGTTACTTTACAAGCGCTCAGAGCACTTTTCTAAGCTGTATTTCTTGTTTTAATTTACAAATAACTAAGAGATGGAAAGCACTATAAAAGAACTAAGTGGTAATTGATTGTAAAAAAAAAAGGTGAAAGAATGAGGGAAATTATGATAGAATGAGACTAAACCATTTAAGGCTGAAGAAAAAGAGCATCAGGTTGCTAAATATACTAAGTAGATAAATAACCCAACCTATAATGTATTAGACTTCAAAGACATTTTAGTGTAGATTTGTCATTTTTATCCTATCACTTCACAGATGACAAGTGATGTTTGTATCAATTTGCCTGGTAGCTTTTTATTTTCATGAACTGAGCTAAAATTTTTCTTTTGATGTTAATTAAAATTCCTGTCCTGCATGTGGGAACAAGGTTGCTTTGGGGAGGTATTAAAATTCTTACTCAGAGTTTGTGTCTGTAACCTGAGCATGAATAAACTAAATCTACCCTACTCCTCCTTTCCTCAGGCTCTTTGGCAAGTAAAATTCGTCGTAGGGATACTCTTGCTATCAAACTTGGCAACAGACCATCCAAGAAAGAGTTGGAAGACAAAAACATCTTGCAGCGTACATCTGAAGAGGAGAGGCAGGAAATCAGACATCAGATTGGAACGAAGCTAGTGAGGTATCAGTCACAGGGTAAATGTGGTTTCACTGGGTGGAGGTGGAGGAAGAGAACTGAGAACACTGGGTTCATGTTTTAAATGCAGCCCAATGTATGCTGCAGGGTCTTTGTGGTACAAATGTCTGGAAAATAGGGGTTTTATTTCTCACAAAACTTTAAACTGTCAATAATAGGGGGTTTTTTCCTGTAAGAAACAAAATCTGAGAGCTTTTGGTGTTTTGAATACTTTGGTTAAACAAGGAGAGAAGAGGAGGAGGGTAAGAATGAGTACACAATAACCAATGCCATGGTTCAGGTTTTTTCTCAAATTTGTTAGCAGAACTTCCACTTGTACACCCATCTCAGACAGAGTAGCAGTTCCTGAAACATAGAGTATGCCTGTGCATATTGTCCCACCTGACCCTACCCCTCCTCCCCTGGCTCTCCAATTCCTTCATATCATATGCTGATTCCAGCAAAAGAAGTTGAGACAGTCACTGTTTAGTGTTTTACTATGCCCACTTCTGAGGCATGTCTTTCTCAAGCTGTTGAACTGCCATGGGATGTATGTTACTTTCTCCTTCTGGGCTTCAGAACATTGCATAAAAAATTTCACTTGCCTTTTACAGGCTTTTAAAAAAACCCTTCATGTTTATTTTGGCTTTTGTGGTTTCTGGGAATAGACTATAGTATGCCTGTATTTTGCTGGACCTGTGCTTTTTCTGTTTGGCTCAGCAATGTTGTCCAGATTTGGAGGATGTCCTGTGTTTGTTGGAGATTCCCAGATGTTAGGGTAGTCCAGTCGGTACTGCTCCAGGACAGAGTGCATAGCCCTGCATCAACACCCAGATGAGCTGCATTGCTCTGTGAGCTGGGTGTCTGGCCAAGGCAGCTATTTCATTACTGAACTGTAAGAGTGATACATCTACTGTGCAGAGCCCAAGGGTCATTTTTCTTCTGCTAATAAAGAGGCATGGTTGTTATCACCGCTTTCCTGAACAAATCCCAGCTCTGGTGATCACATGCTGCTTGTCAGTGCTCCCTTGAGGGCTGGAACTGCAGAAGCTGCTTTGTGGGTTCTGCTGGAAGCTGAAAGGCACCGCACACAGCTCTGCTTTGGTGGCAGGAGACAATGTCTGTGTGCATCAGGGCTGTGCTCATACCCAGGATCACATCCAAGTTTGATGCCATTTTCTTAAAAATTCCTGGTGTGATGGTCAGCACCTGGCAGCATGGAGGTCTGGTAGGAAATCTCTTCCCACAGCTCAGTCAGGGTTGAGTCAGGTCCCCACCTGGGACTTCCTGCAGCTGGTCACCTGAGGTAAACCTGCCAGTCCTCTGGGACAAATGTGTAAGTCCAAGAGTGATTTGAATTGGATGAGTGTCACAAGGCTAAAGACAGTCTGTACTGAACTGTGTGGGTGTGGATGAACAGAGACCTTGAACACACCTGCAAAGTAAGTTTTATTGCTGAAACTTTTCTTGCTCCTTTCTTCAGGTGAACAAGTGGACTTGCTTAGTAAACACAGAGACAACATCAACCACGTTCTCCCCAGTACAAATCAGAAAATTAATATCTCAGTGTGGGGTTTCTTTTTTAATGGCAGTTGTTATATATAGGTAACTAAATAAAATCAGGTTTCAGGTAGAACTTCCAATTGTATTGTACATACAAATTAATGAGGAATTAACAGCTTATGGGTTTTGTTGTTTTTGTTTTTTAAAAAAACTTCAGTAAGACTTCAAAATATCAAAAATATCAAAAATAATTCAAAATATCTGAGAATAATCTAACAATTGCACAACTGATTATAATGATGGTGCTTGGGAACAAAGAAGGTTTATTTATCCATTCATAAAATTACGTCTGTGAGGACTTTAAATTTGCTGGTACAAATTCTGTAATATTATTCAAGTATCAGTTATTCATGTGTTCAAATGGCAACACTATATCTTTTAAAACAATTGGCCACTCTGGTTACATAAGCAGGCATTGTGATTGCCTGGAAATTACTTCCAGAAGTTACATCTTTTAAGCTGTATTGCAAATCCTAATGTGTCATTTAGACCTGGTTTTAAATCAGTCCCTTACTTTGTTCTCACAGGAGGCTTAGCCAGAGGCCCACAACTGAAGAGCTGGAGCAAAGAAATATCCTGAAGCGTAAGTATTTCATTCAGGTTTCATAGGGTTTACTTAGAGAGGTAGCATATGTTGGATTCATAGGGAAGCCCATCATTGTTGCTCCAGTATTAGAACCATAGCTAGAGAGAAATGATGTTCTAGAAAATAATGTGATTGATTTATACACTAACCTGTAATTGCAGCTTTGAAAATTCCATATATTCAATATGCAAGATTTTGCTTGTCATAATCTCACTTCTTGAAGCTGGTCCCAAAGACCAAGGAATGACTTGGATACCCTTTAGAAGTAGTTGTAGACTGGTTAACCTTCCACCTGGTTTTTACAAGGAGGAGGAGGAGGAGGAGAAAGGAATATCCAGATGGAGGTGAAGGTGGGATGTAAGGGCAGAAGTTGGAAGGAGGAGTAGAAAGAGGAAAGGCAAAGTGTTCAGCAGAAAGTCAGTAGGTATTGCCAACTATTTCAGCATGCTGGCCTTCATATTCACTTCTGACAAAAATGTCTTCTGTACTGAAACCTGCATGAAATTCTCACTGAATATCTTCCCATTGATTAAATCCTTCCTCATATTCCCGCTGAAAAAAAAAAAAGTCTGCAATTCAAATAGTCTAGGGCAGAGGAAGTATTTTGGATGTTTACCCTTTATACCTATTGTGCGTTTTACTTATGTTGCTTCTGTTCCTTGGCTGGCTAACTCTTCAGAACAAGCATTGTTTTGACTTCCTTTATGAATCTTTCCATAGTAAAGATGTTACCTAAACACACAATGCAACAGTTGCTATGCCCAGCTCCACCTAGTCCTGTGTTCATCTTGCAGAGGTACTTGATGGTTAAGTAGAGGAAATAAATGAAGAAAATGCACTTTATAGCAATAAATCAAAAAATCAGAGAAACAGCAAAAAAAAAAAAAAAACCAACCTCTTAAGGCATGAGAACTTCTCACGCCTGATCAAAGAGTTGGTATAATGCTGTTATTTCCAGCAATTGTTCAGTAAAGCTGGAGTTCATGTGTGCAACCCTGGTGTCAGCCCTGATGTGTAGCATGCTAATGGGAAGGGAAGAAAAGAAAATGGGATGTTTACCTGACACCATCCATGGACTGATGACTCTGTCAGTTGCTCAGGCTAGCAAATCAGGGAGAGGGCAATTACTGGCTTTTGGACAAATCATCCTGATAATAAAATCCTGATAAAATCTTACTGCTGTTGTCTGAGCTCTCAAATGCCAAATAGTGCCATGTCTTACTAAAAAGGGGAGCTACAGTTCATGCTTGCGTGGGAGAGGGATCAGGGGACTCCTGTCCAGCACATAATATGAATAGACTTTCTAAAACTATGGTTTCCAAACCTATTAATTTCATAGATAAATAAAGATAAAATTGGAAATAAGAACTTATTTTTATATGTGACAAACTGCTCATGTTGGACTCTGTGAGAAAGGTAAATCCAAAACATCCTTGGGGGGCCAGGATGTGGCCACTGAGCTGGGAGCACCAGCTGGGCTCCCTTGTTGCCCTTTCTCACTTATCTTGAGGTAACCAACCCAGGAGCAAACCTGTGATGTATTTCATAGCTCTTTTGTCAGTGTTTATTCCATTCACTGGTTTTGCAATAAGTAGTTCAAGACTGGAAAGCAGTTAATAGATTTCCTCTCCTGCTTCAGCTTGTTTACTTTAAGCTTTTGGCAGTGCACCAGGTTTTGCACTCAGTGCCTCCTGCCATCCTCCCCTGCTGCTGCTGGGGGGTGTCTTAAAGAGGCCAGGGAGAGCAAAAAATAAAGGCTGGGAAGCAGAACTGTAAATCACAAAAAAATCAGAGACCCTCATAAGCACATGGAGGAACTGCTTTTTGCTCATCACTGAGATATAAAATATTTCAAGTTGAAAGTGATGTAAAAAAACCAAAGCAAACCAAAAGCAAGACAGGGTTTGTGATGACAGTCTGACTCAGAGTCCTTTCAGGGTGCAAGTTCTCTCTAAGGCACTTGTATTTTACATCAAAATTATTGCAGTTCCTTCCTGTGGATCATTTGAAAATGTTTACACATCTTAAAGGCCTTTGTTGGCGTAGTAAACTTTTGTGAGTTAGTTGGGATTTCTTTCATAAAGTTTCCTTCCTCATATTTTTTAAGCAGTGGATGGGGAGAATGAGTTACATTATTGTGTGTATGTAAACTGCAGCTAAGGGAAAGTATTGTTTTGAGTAACATTTATCAGACTTTGAGGTTACATTGAGTGGTAAAATCCAAATGTTTACTTCAGGATAAAGTTCAGCCCAAGTCTTCTAAGATGTTCAGAAAAAAAATCCCTATTTTTTCTTTTTTTGTTTTTTCTGTATTTCCAGTTAGTGAGGAAGTCTGTTTTGCAAGAAGCTGTGTTTTGATAATACTTCCAGATAAACCAGTTACTGAAAATCCTGTATCCAAGTACAATCACAAGACATTGCAGGCGGATTTGTATAAAAACTGTTTGGATAAAACCATCCAGGCTTCTGAGGCTTCCCACACTAAAACAAAGTCACAGTAACTCAAGAGTCCACTTGAAAGAATACATAAAGGCCTGTGTTTTTCATAAAGGCAGGCTTCTTGTGTACTGGCTTTGAACCAACAGTATTTATAGTATTGCATTATGGCAAAGAATCTTTTTAGTCTTCCAAGAATTTCAGATTAAAATATTTTTTCCCTGTATTTGTAAGGGACAGTGAACCTCTGGTACAGTGCACCTGCATGCCTGCCAGTAATGGCTTTGTAGAAAACGGGATTTAGCTCTTGGTGCTTGTTAAGGAATATTAATGGTTATCTTTGCTTGTAAAACCAGGAAAGAGAAACCACTTTGTGCATTTCAAAGCACTGCAAGAAGCAAGTGCTTTGTTTGTCTTTTCTTTCTCTTCCCTTAGCAAGCCCGCAGGGAAGTCTAAACATAGCTAATCCCATAGGGATACAATGGAAAGTTTGGTTTTATGCTCCAGGAGTACTTTTTGGTCAAGAACAGAGCAGTCCTCAGGCAGATTTGTCTCTTCTCCTTTCCCCTTCTGCTACAAAACAAATGCCCCACAGAACAGAAGATGACCAGATTTAATGTGGTCAAAGTTGCAGGAGCAGTAGTGTTTAGATGACAGTAGTGTTTAGATGACAGGGAAACTGCTTGTTTGGCTTTGACTGGTGGATTATTTAACTTGACGGCCACAGTAACTGATGCTAAACAAAATTGTTTCAATTAGGAGTCAAATCCCAGTTTTATCTCCTGGGAATTTTAGGCAGGGGAGGAGGGAAGCCATAGTTTTGCTGGGATCTAATCAGAGACTTCTGCAAGCGAAGGGCTCTCGCCGGGCTGGTTCTTTGCCAGTAGGGCAGCAGCAGGACATCTGAGGAGGGGACTTGCAGCTGAGAACGCTGTGTTTATATTTTCTCTCTCCACATCACACAGATTAGATCTGCTTTTAAGGTGGAAAGCAGTCATAAGTGTGTTCCTGTGCATTAATGTGTTCCTGTTTGGCCAAGTGAGTCAGTTCATACCTGCAGCCAAATCTTGGCCCTCTGGCTGGAATTTTCCACAACACCTACAGGAACCAGGAGCACCAGACCCATTATTTTTAGCACTACACGTCTTCTTAACTCCCCACAGCAACTTTCAAAAATTTTACCTTAAAAGACCAAAACCACACTGTAGTTTTTATTGTTTGTAGGAATTTGTATCCAGGCAGTACTTTAAGCACCAGGCTTAAAGCAAGACTCTGCCCAGGAGGCTGGAGGTGGGAAATTGGTGCTTTAGGTACAAGTCAGTGCCAGAGACAGGGGCCCACGTGCTAAACAGCAGATTCAGTATATTAGCAGCAGCCATGTGATTTCAGTCCATTTCCTTTAGCTCTTGAATTTTATTCCTGGATGTAAACTAACTTAAATATATAAAACACATCCTGTCCCCAACTTTTCATGCAGAGGATAGTTCCCCATGGGTTTGATCCCCTCCTGCTTTGTCCAGGATTTAGGAAGCTCCTGGTGCCTCCTGTTGCTGTTGTCCTCCAGAAGATGGCCTGCTCCAAGGAGTGCCCAGACCCTCTACCCAGTCCCTAAGGTGCTTGCCCTTTTGGGGGGGTTTCCCTTGTCCAGGCATCCCAATGTGCAATCACCTGCTCTCCACAGGGACGTGGCTTAACAGCTTCAGATAGGCACCTAAACTTCAACCTTCCTGAATGTCTAGAGCAAGCTTTCTAAGGTATTTTATCCTCCCCCAAAATACAGAGAAACAGTATTGCAGGTGGCCATGCTGTTGGTAGTTCTTCCCTAAGGCATGAATTAAGCAGCATGAGCCCCTCCTTCTTACGTGAAGCATCTTATTGCTGCTTCTTAGGAGACACTGTGGTTTAGATAGCAAAGAAATGCCAAGATATGAGTAATGCACAGCATATTTTACAAACTAAAGTAAGAAAAGGGCAGTACATTGATGTGTACATTCAGTTGATTTTTTTCCTGCTGTGTCTGCTACTGGCAGAGGTAGGACTTAGACAATTCCATTCATGAGGGGACAAAATTTTTTATGTCAGATGATTCCCAAGTGAATGGAACCCCAAAGTAATAGTTTGTGTTTAATTACCTCAGCTACAGTGTCTATTGATTGCAAAGACAGGATATTTAAATAAAAGCCTACAGATTGTTTATCTGTCCTAAAACAGCTAGACACTTTTTGATTTTTTTTAGGTGAGGCTATTATGCGATGAGTTATCCTTTAAAGTTGTAAGTCCTTAAATATACCCAACTTATTTACTGCAAGATACATTAATTAAAAAATGAAAATGTAGATTAATCTATAATTCTCCAGTTATAGTTATTCTTCAGTTTGAGTCTATTTACAGTTCCTCTATGGAAACAGGCTATCCATTTCTTTTCCACTTAAGGGAAAAGCAATTAATAAACCATAAATTACATCCCTATTTCAGTATCTCAGTAACATCACCATCAACCTGAGATCCAACCTAATCCTGGCAGCAAGCCTGTGTGATTGTACCTTGCTCTTGGAAACATGATGTTGGTGTTGGAGTCTTCTCACAGAGCAGATCTTGGGCAGGCATTGCCTTTTTCCTACTTTTTCCCTTCTAACTTCTCATTTTTATAATTTGCCCTCTCCTCCTTTTCCTGATATTCTTCTTACATGAAAGCATTTGAGTAAGCAAAGGATACCTGCAAGTGCCATGAGGTGTCCTGAGCATCTTCTCCAGTGGAAAAGTCATTACACAGAAATCCTTCTGTGGCCAGGTCACCTCCATTAACACAGCAGGCTGGCTGTAGAGAACAGGGCAAATACAACTATACCAGGATTTAAAACTCTTTTCATCTGTACAAGTTGGCTGTATCCAGAACAAATTAATTTCTTTAAATTTATAGTTAGTCTTGAACAGTAATGCAGAGTTTGTAATCCCCAACCATGAATAAAACAGGATCATAATTTTATGTATTTCTCTAGGTGGGATATTTCAGTCACAAAACTTTGCATATAACCATCTTAGTTGGACTGAAAGGGCAAATACTGTCCTTCAAACCATACATCAATTTAAAAACATGCTGAGCCGACACAAACATGTCTTTCTAAGTGTGCTTTTTACTGGCAGTCAAGAAATCAAGTTTAGAACAGAAATTTGTTAAAAGGAAATTGTTTCATTTATATGCCCAAATGCATTCTAAAAATGGACATGATTTTCTGCTATACTGGTTCATTTGGTCCAGCCAGTGGCCCTTAACCAAGAGGGCTTGAGTGTTGGATCATGTGCCCCCATTATAAAACCTTTATAAAAGGTTTAAAAAAACTTAAATAGTAGAACCAATTTGCTACCAAATGACCGTGAAACAAATTTCATTGATTCATTTCCTGTAACAGTAGAAGAAACTTGGGTAATTCAAATACTCAAACTTTTTACTTGGCGTTTATAAATTAGACTATTATTCTAAAATCAATGCTGGAAGTAAAAGCAACAGTGATTGTAATGTCAGAATAAGTAATTGAAACATCAGGCAACTCTTTCAGGGTACTTACTTGCTGGTCCACAGAAAGGAAATGGCAGGCACCTTCTCTTTGCTGTGCTCATGACCCACAGTTGACTTGAGATGCGTACAGAATCAGGGGAAATGCAGATAGGGAAAAGAATGAGAGCATACAAAAGCCAAAAAGCAGACAACTCATGTGGCATCATCCAGAAATATGAGGAAACATGAGCCAGGACTTGGAGTTCTGAAGCTTTCAACCAAGAAAAATACAGTATGTGCAGTTATAATACTTAAATATTCACTCCTTTTTATCTCTTCTGAAAACAGAGAAGAATGAAGAAGAGGAACAAGAAGCCAAAAGAGAAATAAAACGTAGACTCAGTAGAAAGGTGATGATGTCCTTTTTTTGTATTGTGTATTTTTGTGCATAGAACTATGTTCCATAACAATCTAAAAATCAGTGTATAGACATTGCTGCAAATGTCCATCAGTCATTTTCCCAGATTAGAAATATGCTTAAAAAGCAGTACAAGCCCAGTCTGTGCTGGGGAAAACCCCATGCTGTCCAGTTCCCCAAACCTGAGCCTGGCCATGTTGGTGTTTCTAAAGAGGGGACATAAGTGACACATTTCCTCTGTGACATGACCAACCCTGTCACATGCCATCAAAGAGCAGCTAGACCTGTAGATCTACTCTTCCCTAGAGCAGTGGAGAGGGCAGCAAAACAATGTGATTCCTTACAAAATCTTTTCAGTGCTCTTCTAACCACATCAGTGGTCTTAGCTTCTGCAGGTGGGATCATGCTCATTGTCCCTGGAAATGAAGCAGTTACAGATCTGTTCTGGGAGAATATGGGAGGAGTTTTCATAAGTATCCCTGGTCTGCCCATCTCTGCAAAAATACAGTTTCCTTAATATGATCAATCTTAGTTAATTAAAGTGAATATTCTTTGAGGTGACTGAAACAATTTGGCATTGTAATGACCCCTAGATGGTCAAAATCAGGTTTTTTGTTAGGCAGATACTTCCAAATCTCATGTGCTTTTGGTATTACAGTTTTAACACAGTATAACCGTTAATACAAGTGGCCTAGTGGGGTAGTGACAGTTGCAAAGTCACAATTAATATTCCAGGGATAACTGTCATGATTCTCTGTGACCTGCCTGACAAAAGACTATTTTTATAACTTAAGAAATCAGGTTAGGCTGCCTCCCCATTCCTGCGCAGGACTCCCAGGGTGGTGCCTTTTTTTAGACACCTGAAAGTGACCCTATTTAGAAATACCATTAAAGTTCTCTTGAGACTACATCATACCCTCCTCTTTTATTTTATTTCATTTCATCTTATTAAGCATACTATTTTCTGCCTCCTGCTTACAGCTCAGTCTGAGGCCTACAGTGGCTGAACTTCAAGCAAGAAGGATCCTTCGGTTTAACGAATACGTGGAGGTCACGGAGTCTCCGGATTATGACCGTCGCGCTGACAAGCCTTGGGCCAGGTTAACTCCTGCAGACAAGGCAAGGGACAAATGTAGATTACAGGAAAATCCTTTCATCTGTCACTTTTGGGGAGCTTTACTTAATGAAAGGGGAGCTGTAAGATTCAGGTAGACAAAAGTGTTGGCTCTTAAAGCCCTCTGTCTGAACCAAGATCTATGGACTTCATGGAACTCCTGTGAGATGTGCTTGGCGTGAAAAGTGGTGTGTGCAAGAACCCACTCTCTTTTAGCTAAGGGTAGTGAAGCACTGATTTTATTTCAGCTTTTATTTTAATATTAATATTAAAAAATTGCCAGTTCATCTGACAATTGTATCAGGTCAAGGTGAAGTAGTTAAAATGTAGTCAGAATTGTTTGTAGATGTTGGTTAGGGGAGATGCTGAACACTGTCTAGTCCTCCCATAGTCTGTAGGAGGCTAAAGGACCCAGCATCTCCACTTTGACAGAGGTCCAACCAGGGTAAACTGCAGTAAAAAAACAATGGATTCGTATGTACTTCAGGGTAGCAGTTTTCAGTCTCAATTCATTTTGTAATTAACAGGTGCCCAAGGCTGATTCTGTGAGCCCCAAGTTTGTTGGCCTTAGCAGAAAGGCAGACTTGGGTTGCCTAGAAACTCCAGTGTCTTTTTTTTTTTTCCCAGAGAAACAATTTTTTAATTCCAGTGGGAACAGAAAATTGTGCTGCAACTATATTACAGAGCTGGAGCTCTGCTGTCTTTGTTGCTGATTTGGTGCTCAGAAATCACTTACTCGTTACTAGCAGCCTCATGGAATCATGCTGTTGTGGCTAACCATGACTACCCCTGCTTAAAACAAAGTTTCTCATTTATAAGACTCCAGCCTGGTGATGCTATAATTTTATCATGCTGCTTGTCTGTTCTGCCCTGAAAGGCATGCACACCAGATGACATTTCTTTGGGAGTTAATGAAATTATACTGTCTTTATTTAAAGTGGTCAAAGAAAAGAATGAGTAAGAATAAACTGTCATTTCCTTTAACAGTGAAGGTAGGAAGTTGTGTGCATAAAAACAAAACCCCTTGTAGTTTATATTTCAGAATATTTCAGAAATTGTATTTATTACTTGATGGAGTAGATTGCTTATCAATCTCTTAACATAAGCAACAAAGCATTTACAAATTGGACTGAATTTCTGCTGTCTTTAGTATCTGCCAACTGAAAACCCAAGCCTGAAATGTCCAAATAATTGATGTCATTTTATATAAAACTAATAAAACCAGGTGACTAATTCCACTTAAAAAAAAAAAAGAAAGAAAGAAAAAATTTTAAAAAGGGCTGTTCATCCTGCATTCCTGAAGTCTCCAGAGGGCAGATAGAAAGGCCCTGCTGTGTGCACAGACCCTGTGCAGGCAGAGTGACACACCAGCTCCTCAAGGCTGTGCCTGGAGGTAGAACCCCTCCTGTCTGCCAGCTCAGCAAGTGACTGCCAGGGTAATCCAACCCCTTGCCCATTTTTATCTTTAAAAGTGCTCTATTTCAGTGTGGGCTTTGTTCACCCATTGCAGTTGATTTGGTGTTTCTTGGTTTACTTTTGGTGCTTGATGCTTTGCATTTCTTTGTAGTGGATGAGTGCTTTGAAACAGCTGTAGTTGAAAAGTCATTCATGTTGACGATCAGAAATGTGTGAGAGCTGTGTATTACAGTAAGGGAGAATGGAAATGGGAACTGTAAGGCACCTGCAAGAGCAGGGCCACGTTTCTTTCAGACTATTTATTTTCCAGAAAATTCATATTCCTTATGGTTGCATATGTCATTATTGTTTATTAGGCAGCAATACGGAAAGAACTGAATGAATTTAAAAGCACAGAAATGGAAGTACATGAGGAAAGTCGGCAATTTACCAGGTGGGTGAATCCCTCTTCTTGTCTAAGTGTGAGAAGTGAGTATGACAGCAACCCTCTGCTTTTCTGCAAGTTCTCTGCAGTTGTGTCGTGATTTGTGTGGATTCCTATCATGAGTCCCCTTGAATCCCACTACTGATTCTGTTGGAATTCCCAGTATTGCTGATGCCATCTCATCATTGCAGGTGACTGCAATGGACTGGGCTCTAGGTAGAAAAAGATTGTTTGGGGAATCTGAAAAATAATCCTTTGAAAGAGCACATCAGTTATTACAGTTGAAGTTAGTAATCCTCAAGAACACAAAATAAAAGGGATTTCCTTCTCTGGCAGCACTCCCTTGTTCATTAAAGTATACATTTGTGTAAATGCATTTCCTAAGTGAAAACTAGATGATGTTTTGAACTTCAGAAAAGCTCACCAGTGTCTTGATGAACTTTCTAAGGGTCACTTAGGCTCCTGGCAGCAGTTTGTGGGCAACAAGATAGATTCCCTTGTTGCCACTTCTAATGTGTTAACATGGATTTGTTTTGTTCTCTGCTTTGGATAACACCAAAATGTTGTGTGAAGCATTATTGTTTTAAGGAGGTCTGAAGTGTCCACAGTTTTTTAGCAGGCTTTCAAATTTGGCAGAATTATTCCTAGGGGGAGCGACACTGTCTGTAATCTCCACGGCATGTGCTCATTTTTCTTGGAAGTTACAAAGGCTGAAAATTGCCACCAGCAATCAAAACTTGAAGTTAGGGTTGGCCAACATTGTGTACATAGTATTAATGTCTTTGCTTCCACAGAAAATTAAGTCAAATAAAAACAATTGTCCAAGACTGGGTCCCTTCTGTTTCCTGCTTCTGCTTCAGCCAAACTCAGGATCAGAGCTAGTGAGTGTGAATCGCCTAATGAAAGAATGCATCACAAGGAAAATTCATAATGGGTGATGGGTGTTTCATGTACCTGCTACTTCACTGCTTGATTTCACAACTTCAGGGATTTCTTTCTCACCAAAACATGGAGTTTTAAAAAACAATACCTTAAAGTCACTTCTGTGTGGATACAACATAAATTAATTTTTAAAAATTCAGACCAGTTTCACAGACAGCAAACCTAAATCAGAAGATGAACCAGGATGCAGGGTTTTAATTGAGTGTTCCATTCTGACCACTAGAAAATGTCCTTTTCAAACATGGAGATGTATCCTTTCATTTGGCTTCTGATGTAATTTTCTCTTTATGTAGCAGGTAGTATATCTTTTTCAGAGTATATAAAAAAGTATATAAATACTTACTTTTTTAAAAAGAGCATCCCAAGGGAGAGAATAAAAATAGCAGGTGCAGAAAGCAACCCCCTGCTTACATTGTTGTGTTTCATAAGTTGCATTGCAATATTGAAACCTAAGTACAGACAGGCATGATTCATACAAAAAGAACTGGATATTTTTTCATGAGCTTTGAGAACAGTTGAGACTGATTACAACTGGATTCTTGAAAGCTGAACCAGGAATCTAGTGGAGTGACAAACCAGTAAAAAAGTGAGTAATTTTTTTCAAGGAGGGCCTTTGAAGATGGTGTAAAAAATAGGCACAGCCAAATTGTGATAAATACAGGCAATGATTCTATAGGGTCCTGGAAGAATTTCAGCCTAAGGGAGATCAGGCTTTTCCTGTTCCTTATCCATGCTCTTTTGTTTCACTGGTCATGTTGTGGGGTTATTACACAGAAGTCAGAAGACTAACACTACAAAAACTTAATTAAGAGCAGAATAACATGCAGATGTTATAAGTCAATTGCAATTTTGAAAATAAAAAGAGATCCCATTTTCTCTGGGACATCTCATTAAAAATTATGTACTTTCTGCTATGTAATATTGGATTGATACAGCAAAAGTGATTTAAGAAAACCATAGCCAGAAGTCTCTATCCAGAGAATTAATTTCTCATACTTTAATTATTTTCGAGAAGATCACTGAGATAATGCAAACCAAAAGGCACTTGCATTGGCACCTGATTAGCAAAGGCTATTCTGTGATGGACTTAGACATCAAGGAAGCTGCTTACTAAAGAAAAATAGTATGGTTTCCTATTTTATTGCAGATTAAATATAGATGATTTAATATTTTAATCAGTACTTACAGTATATTTGAAATGTTAAAATTTTATATTAAACTTGGAAAAGAAAGAACAATGTGTTTCTTTGTTCATCATTTACTGTACTGGCTGTCAATTGACTGGTTTTAGACTGAATCTGTTATTTCATAACAAAATCCAAGAAAAATTGTTTCTAAAAATAGAGAAATCAGTACAAGTTTGGGAGGAGCATACTAGCAGGTGTTCCTGAAGTGTTTCTAATGAAAATGCTATATATAGTCCAGTATGTTGTTTTTATACAAAAATATAAAACCCCTGTGCCTTTTTAGCAATCCTCTGTACCCTCATTTAGCCGATGAGCTGCCTAGTTGTGAATGTCAGGCTTTGTGCACACCTCCTTCCTTTGAGAAATGCATCCCTGTATTGTATTGAATTAACTTACAGGGACAATGTGTGGAACTGTTAAGAGAAAATGTGTCAGACAAAAACTTAGGTAATATTGTGCAGATGCATCATTATCTATGCCTGTTTCAAGCTGCTGCATCTTTTACTACTTCATGGAGAGATAAATTTTTTAAGCCATTTAAACAGATTTATATCTGGTGATAGATAGATAGATAGATAGATAGATAGATAGATAGATAGATAGATAGATAGAATGAACCTGATACTGGTGCCCTCCTTACCCTTTTGCTTGGATTCATTACATTTAACATGATTTAGAATTTCAGTTGCTGTAGGTTCCTAACTTATTATAGAAAGGGCTGATGACACCTTTTGGAGCAACCCACTTCTCTAGCCATCATACAGGCAATCTGGAGTGATGCACATGCCCTACCTAAAAGCCTAAAAAAAGTGAGGTATATTTGGGCCTTCACGTACCTCAGTTCACTGCTGTTCAGAAGAAAGCATCTGAAGTGCTGTAAAATTTGTTGCTTGCTTAAAAGAAAATAAAAAATTTTTCTTAACCTCATTTTGCACAAGGATTAAAACCCCAGAAATTTAATTTTTATGGTTTAGCAAAGCTTTTCTGATAACAGTTACTGACAGCATCTCCAAATAATGGATGCAATTGTGGCTAAATCTGTATTGGCAAACAAAACAGACTGGAGACTGTTCTCTGGCCCGGAGGCCAGGAGGCTTGGCACAGCTTGAATCCATGCAGTTCTTCCTCTCACCTCAAAATAGGGTGATGTCCTCCTCTGCCCAGCCTGCCTGCTGTCCTGTGCTAACTCCAGCCATGCCCAGGCAGTACCTGAAAGCACTGACTGACACAAGCAAAACCATTCCAGGAGGTTTAACCACACTGGCAGGGTAATGGTATGGACAGACAGCCACACACCAGTGCTTGAGCTACACCAAATCTGTTTAGTTTTCTAAGTAGAAAGAGACGGACAGTAGGAAATAACAGGTCTGACTCTAAACCAACACAGGAAAATCAGGAATAATTGGCCCACAAAAGGAAACAGTTATCAGAGCAGGATGAGGATCAGTGTCATTGTCAGTGGAAATAGCATAATTATGAGCTTCTTAATTTATCTTTTCAGGTTTCATCGTCCATAACTGTTTGACCACATCCCGTAATTCAAGTCACAATTTTCTTTGGGGAAGTCATTGCGGCCTGAAGACCTGAAATTGCACTGGAACTTGAATATGAGTGTGTGCTACAGCTTACCCTGAGGCTAATGAAGAAAGTGGCCCTCGTCTTTGTCAATGGGCAAATGATTAGTCTAGGAGGAGAGCCCTCAGGAAGCATTTGTCCATGTCCAGACAGACCATGGTTCTGTGGCCAGCCCACACAGACAAGCCAGTGGACTTCTTTGTCAGAGCTGCACAAGTCAGGAAAGTGCTGAAGACAATCGCTGGAGAGCCTGCAACCAGGATCTCATCAGCTTCATGGGGTTGGGACTGAGGGTAACAAAGAGGGAGGGGGGGTGACAAAAGAACTGAGAGCTGGGAGAAAAGAGACTTTGTCAGTCCACAGAGAAAAGTGGACTTCTCAACAATGCACTTGGCCAGTGGGAAGAATTATTTTTTAAAAAGACTGAGACTGTAAGCATCTGTGCATGGAGGTTTTTTTAGTGGCTGCAGCCTGTCTTAAAAAGATAGCAAGCCATAAGTCCTCATGTCATCAGTACTTTAGGAAGAACTATAATTTTCTTTGGTGCCAGTAAATACAGTTGCCAGAAATTAGTCCTAGTATAACTCAACTGTCTTTTTTTAAATCCCAGTGCGCATGCTTCAGGAAAACACATGGAACATTCATACAGAACAAGTAATATATTTTTTGTTTTTTTAATATTGACATACTCTGGATCCTCAGAAATACATAAACAGGATTTGAAGGACAAATAATGTGACACAATGGATGCCATGAAATGCTTTGTGTTTAGAAACACTCCTTGCTGTCTGTCACTTGCCATTCAAACCGGAGGGATCATTATCTTTGTCATCCATGGCAGGCAGTGGTGACAACTTTGACATTGTGCTAGCGTGAATCCAAAGTCAGAATTGAAATTAGGCACAGAAGTCTTCATTAATAGGCCTGAGCAGTGATTACTAAAGTAACTTCTTACATTTAAGGACTCCTGCACTGCTTTGAGGAAGAACTCCCAGATGAATCAGTATGTCTTCAGCTAGTGGACCTTTAAAAGTAAAAGAAAAATCCTTGGAGTGTCTCCAGCCTGTTTTTGTTGAGTGTGAAGAATGCTTCTTAGATTTGTCATTTTTTTATACTATCTTGAAATTGTACATGTGAATGCAGTACTATTAAATTTCATTGGTATGGAGTGTGAAAGGCAATACATGGTTTTTCTAAGGTGGCCTAAAGGCCTATTAAAAAGCCTGTGGCGTTGTTTACACTAAGAAATTCTCTGTCTTATATTAGCACTTATTTATCCTTTGAATTAGTGTACACAACATCGAGGGGGGGGGTCTGGAATTCACATATGCATACATTTAATGCAGTATTACAATATATTTGCTATTTATCCTTTCTAATGTGTGTACATATTACAATTTATTTTTGTCTTTTATGTGTCCTGTTCAGTTTTTAATTATGAAGTGTAAGTATTTCTTTTTCTGGCAATAAAAGGTCTGTGTAGATGTGATTTTTACCTCAGAACCTGTGATAGATTCTTGTGGAATGTGTTTAGTTTATAAAATTGAAGGTGGTTGTTAGAGATGCCAGCCTAAAGGCAGGAAGGCAATTTGGTGGCTAAAATTAGATATCCCTCTTTAGAGCTATTTACAGCAAGACCAGGTTTGCATAAATGAGGTGGATTATTTTAATGAAGAGCATTTCTAATAACAGGAGAGGGCTTTCCAACAGCCATCACTCTTCGTCACTCTGTGATTTTTAAAGACATTGGCAAACCTTTTTTTAAAAAGGTAAGATTTAAATGACTGTTAGGATCCATTACACTTTGGTAAAAATCTGATGATGTACAAGCCACAAAATATCAATAACTGAATTTAAAAAAACCATCTATATGCTTGTAGCAAAGAAAAGGAAGCATCACCTTCCTTTTTTTAATGGAATCAATAGGAGCCATTAGGATTCCATTTGCAGAAAATAAGCTTCTGGAAAGCCCATCATTTTATAAATATAGAAACACCACTTTGACATCAAGGAGACAGTGAAAATGTATTCTTTGGCACTAAATCATACAGGAATTAGTAGGGCAATAGAGCTAAGGTTTGTCAGCAATTCTGGTAGAATGCTAATTTTTATTTTTAGAATTTGAAGAGTAAACTTAAAAGTTACTCTAGAATAGTTCTGCTTAAACTTTTTTTTTTTCTGATGTTGCCAAATTTAGAAATATGTGTCCAAAATCATATAAAGGTATACTATGGTGACTTTGAAGTTTAAAACATAGTATTTCACTTCAAAGGAAATGAGTGGAGCAATTAAACAGATCTCAGTGTTGCCTTACTCATATTGAAACATCTGAAAGCAGCCCAGATACTGAAGGCTGAAAGCAACTGTTGCACAGGCAGAATAACTCAGACAAAGGTAAGGTCAGACTATAAATATTTTACATAAGACAGTAGCTCCACCACCATGCCAAGGTACACACAGATTACACAAGCAAACTAAAACTTGTTAAACTCTTAGGGATGAAGTGAAAAAATTGCCTTTGCAAGAAGGCATTCCTCTATACTAGGCCTGGATCATGGATGGAAAGTCATGTGCCAACCTTTTTGTTTTAAGAGTAATAACACAAAGATGAGGATATAACTTCTGGCTCAGACTTCTTCAAGCTGAAGTTAAGTCATAAGAAATAAGAATGTGTGGGTGAGGTATCACTTGGGCTTTCCTAATCCTCCTTCTGGGGTTTGAGGGGTTTTTGTAAAGTATTCCCTCCAAGCCATTGTGAGATGCAGGACACTAGCCTTGGTAGAGATGCTGAGTTAATTTTTAATTTCTTACTATTTTGATGATAATCAGATGCATTGTTTGGCCCTCAGTTCAGCAAACTAATAAGGCAGATTTATGTAACTGTACAAAAAGAATTGCCTTTATTGGAACTTACGTAAAATCTTACGTAATATACTTGCAGAATTAGAACTACAAACTATCCACAGTGTATTGTATCTAAACAGAGACATAGAATTGTATATACTATTTTTAGATTCTAAATATCACCTGGCAGAAGAACAATAGCTGCAAAGTCTATGCAATAAAAAATAATGAGAATTTGGTATGTCACCATATGCAGTGAAGCAAGTTTGCTTTGAGAAGCCTGAAATCAGTTTCTGCTGCCTCTCCTAGTCCTCTGTATTGATAATTTCAAATGTTTTTCAATTGCATCAACAACCCATTGGAAATATTACACCATATACCTGTTATGTTATATACCTGCATGCCTGCTAGAAGGGAAAAATCAGGATAAGGCCTGAGAAATTAATGAGTGAGTAATCCTAGAGTTAAAAATATGTTGAACAGGCAAAAAAAAAATACCACTTTTCATGCAAAGTATAATACAGTCCAGTTGGCTAAGAGGGATCACTATAATAATTGTTATCAAGTTGGAGGAATCATATAAATGTCATCCACAATGTATGAGAAACCTTACACACATGATACCTGTGTTCCACAGGGTCAGGCATGTCCACATCCACAGAAAGAGAAAATGAGCAGCTTGAACTAATGGTTTCTGAAATGATCTCATATATAATATTTATCAGTATAATCACACATCACAGCATGTTGCTGTGGGTACAAAAGAATGGATTCTTAACCAAATCCTAATTTCTTCTTCACATAAAAAACTGAAATGGTTCTAGAGTGTCTCATCTCTCTCTTCTTTCAGGTAATATTTGAGTCTTTGTAACTCAAATACAGTCTATCTGAACTTTTTGTAATTGTGCTATATATGTTGACTCAACAAGTACAAAAAAAAAAAAAAACCCAAAAGCAACCAAAAACTAAATGCTAATGATTATTTAAGCTCAATACCATTTCAACAGGTGATCGGAAACATAGTAGGACCAGAAGCAACATCTCTTCAAAACCACTGTAAGTATTCGTGGCCATTTGTAATTCTACAAGACTGCATTTATTTGTTGGGTATATAATTTACCTACAGTTGTGCATGTCCCTTGCTGTGATGGACTTGACCAACCTCTGATGTGGTGTGGGGCAGGACAGCCCCACCATCTGCTTTGGCCACCCTGAGCACCTCTTACAGAAGCACCACAACCTCAGTGCTGACATGGAAAAATCCACATCAGATGAGCACCCATTTTTTAACCTGAAAGCCAAATGAAAGCTGTGAAATGAAGGGATGAAGTACCCCTGATAGTATAGAAATTGGACCTCTCCTTCCAAGTGTAATTACTACTTGGTTTCCTGCAGAGATGCTTCAAACTCAGATTTGTAACTTATAATACTACAGATACATGAGAGAATTTGTTTCAAATTAAATAGTTGCTTAACCTGACTCCATAAACTCCATCTGAGCCCCGATTTTGCATCATCATAAAGTGCAAGAAGATCCAGCCAGACTAAAAACATCTGATCCAGTCTGGCAGCATGGGAATGAACCAAAACTCCACAACTGTCTGCAGCTGGCAGGGCTTGGAGTCAGGGTAGGGAGAGCCACACTGTCACCTGGGCGCCTGGCAGGACAGGCCTGTGTGAGCACTGCTGACATCCTCAGCAGAAGCAAGAATATTGGTGCATGTCTTTATGTCTGTTCATGCTTTAATGATAAAGCAAACCAAGCTAAAAGCCCCTACATTTGCATGAGACTGTCAGGCACTCATGAACCATGTGGTTAACACCTTCACATCCTCTGGTTTTAATGATCTTCAGGAGTTAAGATCTGTGCCATTGCTGCAAACTAAACTGCAAACATACTCAGGGTGAAAAAAAGGTATGGATAAATTTGCCTCCTGCCTTTAGGCTCTTCCACATTGAGTTCCATTACTGTTGCTATCTGTATTCTTATTGTACCAAGATCACTGATGGGACATGGATTCTGATGAAAAAAAAAAAAAATACATTCTGAAAGATTTTATAAGGTTGTTACAAGAATATTTTGAAGATCAAATTAAAAAAAAAAAAAGTCCCCAGAATAGCTTAAAACTTCTGTTTAAAAGAAATCTGAAAAAAAAAAACCACCAAAACTTTTGAAACTATCTATAGAAAGAAAAGGAGAAATGGAGTGAAATTAACATATATTTGTTGTAATGTTCAAGCAGGTTTATATTTATTAACTTTAATAATTAATAAGGTCTTGTTTCATTTAGTGTTCCCATTTTGTTTCAAGATTTTAATGGAAATAAAGCTCATATGAACTAGATACAGCACTTCACCAATATTTTCTAGAAGCTGCATATTGCAATGGATAGAAACAAAGACATGGTATTATCTGTATCTTCTTGTTCAAGCATAAATTCTTTATATTAAAAAAACTTGCAATACTATGTCAAATTTAACAACTTTGAACATTGTTATGATATAGTAAAACGTTAAAACGTTGCTAAACATATTTTCCTTTCACTACTTTGTGTGGTGGTATATTGATTTGTAAACTTGTATAAATTTTGGAATTAAAGAAATAGTGTGTTTTGGATTATTATTATTTTAGCTGGTGTGATTTGAAACAAAAATCTTGCTTGTTTGAATGGGCATCGGACTACCAGCAGCAGGGGGAGGGTATGGAGATGGCACATGGTTAATTGCCTGCAACTGTTCAAATAACTCTTAAGTTTTGGAGGGGGAGGGGGATATCCTTAAAAAAAAAAAAAGTAGAATTCCATTTATAACTGAACTGCAAATCAGGGAGGGGCACAAGAAGACTGCAGAGCCACTGTTGTACACACAGGAGCTGATAAAGCTGATGAGTTTGTGTCCTTTCTCAGGGTTCTGTGGCACAATGGCTCAAAGAGTGAATCATGGCAATGCTTGTGTGCTGTGCTCTGGACCCAGCTGTACCTTAAACCCTGGGAGATCACGAGGCTGTGTTTCTCTGGCAGAGCTGCTGAACACCAGGACAGGTCCAGCAGTAGGAATCACTGCACACCTGTCTCTTCCAAGCAAGTCCGCATGGACACTGTGGAACAATGACTCCAGTAAGGAGGGTTCCATCACACATCCACACCAGTGCTGAGCTCCAGTGGGGTATCCCAAGGGTCCAGCACAGCCAGAAGATTCTTGCTTGCTGAATAGACTCTAAGGCAGCCACAGTCACCTGAAATGGAATTTTCACATGAATTTATTGGAATTAAAATTTTGCATACAGAGTGTCACCTATTCATACACACTGGACCAGTTCTTAGACTTTATTGTTTCTATTAATTTGATGAAAAATAGTGAAAAATTATTCTTCAAGTAACTTCCCTTGATGTCATTAAATATTCCCATTTACAAGTCAAGTAAGGAAACAAAATTCAAGCCTTGGTTCCCCACTCCCATCATGCTAAAGTTACTGGTAACTACAAAAAACATATCTGAAGCATTATCAGCTTAGAACTGCTGTCCCTTTAAAATGTACTTTCCATGTGTTTCATTACTTTCAAAAGATGGAAGGATGTGGAGAATCAATACCAATAACTTTTCAGGTCACACAGGGCAGATTTTATGTAACAATTATAAAATGAATGCATCTACTTGGCTCAGTGTGATTGAATATGGTAACTCTAAAGAAGTGGCAGATCTGATACTGCATTTTACACAGGTGTGTGATATCTGCAAGTAACTGTAATTGTTACAAATTAATGATACCTGCCTCTAAGTTTTATCTGTAATACAGTGTATATATATATATATATGTATATGCACATGAATATAGTCCAGCATCATCACCTGAAAAACATAAAGAATGTATTGGGGGCTTTATACAGTACATATGTTATGCTTGTTTAATGGTGTTTTTATTAAACAAGGAAACTGAAAGTGTGCTGCCTGCTACAGTAATGCAGGGTACTCTCCTGTGCACACTTACAAGTGCCTTAGAAAATTGTTGAGCTCTTTGAATTATAGATATATATGAATGAATATCTATAAATAGAAAATTTAGAAAATCACCTCAAATAAAATTGTTTAGAAAGTCTTTACTGAAAATATATTGTTCTTTAATCTCTAGCACGTACAGGGCACACATAGTAGAGTTAAATTCAGAGAGTCTCCAGAGGCCAAATTAAACTCCCTCCTCATGGAAATGAGATGAAGAAAGGTTCCTGAAACCTTCCTTTGAATTCTGGCAGTCCTTCAAACACATCTGGTAAATTCTCTGTGTGTGGTGCATTCATGGAGACGTGTGTTCAAAGAGGTGATACTCAGTTTAAAAATACAAAGTTATAGTATTTTGGTTACCTAATCTATGCTCCCAGTTTCCGCTTTCTTTATCATCAAGAAGTGTATTTTACCAGTTTCATTGACAGCAGATTTGCAGTGGAAATACACCCTCTGCACGTGAACAAAACTGATCTGCACAGCTGAGGGCTCAGCCTAGTCAGCAGTGCATCTGCCAATCTTTTAACTTTCAAAGTGACTGAAAATAACCTTTGTTTTTAATTGCTTTGCAATAATTTCTTCTTTGCAAGAACTAAGAGAAAAAATGAGCATAAATTTCCTCACACAGAAGGCAAGTTGATGAATATGTTAAGGATATGCTTCTATCTTTTAAGTGGCTGCCTTGACAGTGGGACTGTTTCAATACTGACCTTTTTTTTTTCGCAAGCATAGAAGCAGCAGTTAGTGACCTGAGCACTTACCCCAGCAGTCTCTGTGGATGCTCTTTGCTGAGTTCTGATAGTAGTCTCTGCAAAGAACCCAGTGAGAGAGTGCAGTGGGAGGGATGGTCTTGTAAGGCTTGGATGAAATGAGTTTAAGCAGAGTTTTTGAGACACTCTCTCATACACAGTCCACATATATTTAATACTAAATACTGGATTTTTATAGAAATCAGGAGATGACTCACCCTCAGCATGGTGCCTATTGTTGCTAATCCTCAATTCAAATTCATCCCCAGATGTATTACTGTTAGTATACATTGGCAATCTTCTGTGATATGGGAAGGAACCTGTTTTAATCTGTGTGAACATATAATACTTCCCCCTAAATACTTAGACTCTAACCAGGAAATTTGGAGGAAGGATATAAATTAAAGACAGAGAACACTGAGACTTAACTGAACAGGTAAACTTATATTTCACTTAGGAAACAGCTGACAAACAACAGAGCTGAGAGCAAAAGTTAATTTTTCCCACCTCCAAACTGATACAATGTTCCTAGACCAGATTTGGGGCGTGTAGAATGACAGCGCTGCCACCACCAGCTATGGAGGTCACCAGGTTTAGGGGATTGTGAAGTGTAATCCAGTCACCAAATCTACGCACATGCACTTCTGTGGATGCTAGAGAGGCACCTCAGGAACTTGAAAGCAATAAGGAGTAATCTAATCTACATCATTACCCCACAAATAAATGCTAAGTACTGTGTTTTCAACAGCTGAGCGATTCTGCTCTTAATTACCTTGTGAAAATCCAGCTCTGCTATTCCAGCTGTCGCTGGGTTGGCAGCAGAGACACGCTGCAGGGAGGGACTTGTTGCTATTGGGTGCAGTCATGAAAAATCCATTCGCAGCCGGCGATCCCGGAGGGGTCACTGCTGATCTCCTTCTGCCGCGGGGTGTGTCGTGTCCTACACCCGCACATGGCTGACAGCAACAGGACACTCATCGGGCACTTTTTGCAAGAAAGGGGAAAGTCCAGCCCTTGCACAGATATATGCAGAGATAATCTGAATCTTCCGAGTACAGGAGTTATTTCAGCTCATGGAGCTGATCAGATTGGACTGCGCATTTCTGTAAGAGTGGTGTGATGAACCTTGGTAAAGATTCAAGACTCCAGAAAACAGCCAGAAGAGTGAATATCTGGGTTCTTTTGGAGCTTTAGTGACACCTACTGAAAACCAGTGAAATCCATCCAAATATTACTAAAGCTAATACTTTAAGGTACACCCATGCGTATCTATTTAGCTGCATCCATACACACATAATGTGGATAACTTTTCTGAATCTTCAGTGAAAACCTCTTCTTAGCTGTTACTATTTTATTTACCTGTAAGCACATGGAAAAAACCTGCTCCCCTCTGTGTTTTACACTTTCTTTTGAAAAGTAACAAAGCAGGTTTTAAAATACCAAGCATACTTCTATTTTTCTTAGCAAGGAGCCTGTACGTGAGTACCTGTGTTTGTTCACAGCCCCACTACATGGTGTAGGTAAAATCTGTACAACTACAGTGTCATACTGCAGAATGGTTCAGGATGGAAAGGACCACAGTGGATCATCTGGTCCAACCTCCCTGCTCAAGGAGGACTAAACTAATACACGCAGCATTCGATTGTGTACAGACGTTTCTTGAGTATTTTCAGTGAGGGAGACTCCACAGCCTCTCCGGACAATCTATTCCACTGCGTGATCACCGGCACAGTAAAGAGATTCGTCCTTATATTCAGGTGGAACTTCCCGTGCATCAGTTTCTGCCTGTTGCCTCTTGTCCTATTGCTGGGCGCTATCAAGCAGAGCCTGGATCCAAACCCTGGCCACCCTCCCTTCAGATACTCATAGACATTGATGAGGCCCCCCCCTTAGTCGCGTCTACTCTGAACAGGCTCAGTTCCCCCAGCCATTCCTCGTCAGAAATAAGAACTCAAATACGGCAAAACACTGTTAATGCCAACACGCGTTATTTACTCCCCGTGCTTTAGACTCAGCCCCTACAGCCCGCCCGTCCCCTCAGCGAGCCC
>VWYE01020561.1:79966-90160 GCA_013398995.1 Alaudala cheleensis
CTCGGAATTGCTAGGGGAACAAGGCAGGTTAGAGCAATAGAGTCGCCCCCAGGTTGGCTATACCGGCTGTAAAGCGTTTTGTTAGGTAAGTAAAGCCGGCAGCCTTGCTGGAAGTGTTTTTCCAGGTCAGATGTGGTAACTCGTGGAAAAGGCTTTCAGCCAGTTGAGAATCCTTGGTGGGTCTGTCGATCCAGAACGCGTGTGTATTTCGATACCAGAGCTGTGCCTGGGTAGTGGTGCCGCGGATGGTCCTCATGAGTGATGTTGGATTGCTGCTGTAGGAGCAGCCGTCTGAAGAACTCTCACGAAGCAAGATGTGTCTAGCTGAATTTCCTTATGTCAGTTCCCCCTGTTTCTTGGATGAAGTCTGTTGCGGAATTCCTTTCCAGGGCTGTATTTTAAAGTGTGTGTGCTGTTATCAGATATTTACTGTTCGGTGTATTGCTATTTTGCAGCTGAATAAGCTGCGTTTCCTGTTAAAACATATAAAATGTTCATTGTGCATGTGGGGAGATGAGTTAAGCACCCACTGGTCTCTATCCTTTGTCTCCAAGCATATGTTTATAAGGCATTGCCTTAAAAGGAATACTGGAGCACGCTACAGAGAAAAGGTTCTCTTTACGTGCATTTAATATTTCATTTTTTGTTAACAGTTAACTAAATTTACTTTTGCAGCCTCACAAGAAGAAAAAGCCCTTCATAGAGAAGAAGAAAGCAGTAACATTTCACTTAGTGCACCGAAGTCAGAGGGATCCTCTTGCTGCTGATGATACTGCACCCCAGAGAGTTCTGCTGCCCACACAAAAAGTAAATACTCATTTTTAATACTAGGTTCATTCAGATAAGGAACGCCATGGAGAAAAAAAGTTGGTATGTAATTATACAATTGCAATTTAAAAAAAAAAACATCGTCTGAGAGAAGGTAGTTTTTAGTTCAGGTTATTGGAAAAAAAGGGATGTTGTAGGGAATTTCATTTTGAGATGTCTGATATTTGAAGGATGACTTAAGTGGCATTAGAAGTGTAAATGTATTTTTAAAGCAGCAACAAAACATGCCTGACTCACTGTGATGAATCAGGCATTGTTGGTTATGTTGCTGATGGAAAGGTCCTCAGACAGCACCCAGACATGGAAGCAGCTGATTACAACATGCTGATTAGCTGTGAATCAGGGTAAGAAGTGGAGAGAGGACTACAAAGACTTCAACATTCAGATGCTGTCAGTAGATGTGTTGCTTTTCTTTTTGCTAGTAAGTTTTAAATAGACATGAGTAACTAAATATATTCCTTTTGATTATTTTCTTCTCCCCTCACTTCCTAGGGGCATGAGGAGCGAAGAAGGGAAGAGCAGCGCAAGTATGGTGTCTTCTTTGATGATGACTATGACTATTTGCAGCACCTCAAAGAGGCCTCTGGTCCCTCTGAGCTTGTCCCCTCTGTGCGTGGACAGCAGAGCAGAATTGTCATCACAAGTGAGGGCCACATAGAAGATGAAATTCAGAGAATTTCAGTAAGTAGTATTTTTGCTAATGGTAATGCTGCTCTTTGGAGCATTAACATGCTCTAGACACATTAATTGTGTGTATATCTCTATATATATGTGGATCCTTTTCACCCACGACCAGACTTCCCTACAAGCCCAGAAGCTGACAAGCCAGAATTTACTGATGAACATTATCTTGCTAGCACAGTGTTAAAACATTTCAGGTACCCACGACAAACTTTTCTCTACAGAGATGGCTCACAGAGGTGTTTGTTTGAACAAGTCGTGTGATTTTTTGGGGTGGGTGTTTGTTTTTAAGGTTTTTTAGAACTTCTGAATGCTCTGGGAGTTAGGAACATTCCAGATTGTATTATCAGCACACCATGTTTTTAAAGGGGAATGTAATAGAAACCAGATGGAATAAAAACAAACTTTTCAATTGCTGGCATAACTTGTAGAAGTTCATGATGCTGGATCACACGGGCATGGAAAAGCAGTAAATGCTTTGAAACAGTGAAGTATGCCATTGCCAGTCACTTACAGCTGAGGTTGTTTGATTTAACCAAATACTGTCGTTTTAGTAAAAACCCAATAGTCTTAGTCAGAAGTACCTTTCAGGTATAGCTTGGTGATACTACATAAGGTTTAAAGTTAGGTTAGATATGCATGTTCTGAAGCTTTAAACAAGCCTTTCAGTAAAGGGCTGATTTCAAATGTATGTTAGTGTTCTCCAAAACAAACAAAAAAAAATTTTTAAATTTCAGTGTGCCTGCTGTATAACCATTCTCTAAAAAGCTTCAGAGATGCAAAAATTACTCTCTCTGTACCTGGAGAATATTGACATGAGCATTGATGCTGCCAGCACTTTACATAGCTATCATTGTATAAGTCTGAAAACTTGCTGTGGATGACATAGTCCTTGTAACATTTAAGTAGCACTCACAGAGTTTCTTTTGGTCACAAGAGTGTCTGCATGATTTTGTTAGTGTGAGCGCAAGTACAAAACTGAGAACAAACACATCGTGATCATGTTTTTCTGTTCCTTTTTCTAAGGCTCCATCCATTAAGTTGCCTTCCTCGGTATTTGCCACAGAGTTTGAAGAGGATGTGGGCTTGTTAAATAAAGCTGCTCCTGTTTCAGGTATTTTTCACCTTCCTGTGATATGAGTTGCCATCTAGGGAGTAGATGGCAATTAAGGCTTCTGTTGTAGTGTCATTTTTTTTGGCTTAGAACAGGCTCAGTAACAGACATAATGAATGATCTGTGAGAGACACAAGTTTCAATTTGAGACTTACTTCTGTGATTCACTAGTAAGAGTTCTTTAGTTTTGCTTGGAGAAGATGAATCCATGAGCTCTTATTACTGTGTAGCAAATAAAAACTAATAACAGGAAGACTGTAGGTAATACTGTTAGTTTAATATTTTGTCTGTTTGAATCAGAGTCTGGAACTGGATTTTTCACTCAGTTTCTTTTCAAATGCTGAGTACTGTTTACATTCCTTCATTAGTGTCATTTCAAGTGTTGCAGGCTGTGAGTAGGTTTTTGTTATGTATCCATGTTTACACTGGCCATTGACTACACAGCTATCTCCATATTTCATAACAGAAAGGAATTGTAGCAGTTCTCTCTGTCCTGACAGAAGGATGCTGAAGAGAATTCTGTTAATTGCAGCAGAGAAACACTTTCTAATGTTATGTAATGTTGGGAATTTTAGGGTCGGAGCTAATGCTGGTGGTTGATCATGTGGTGCTTTAACCTGGACATTTTTTCTTTTACAATATTCTATATTAAAATACATTTATGGAAGCTTAAGACCTCTGGGAAATGGTTTTTTCTGAGTGATAAAAATTGACAAGAGATTGGTGACCTGCCCTGGCTTCTATCAAATCTACAAATATTCTTGAGGAATTTTGTGATTCTTTGGTTTAAGCTTTCCTTACTGCAAATTAATAGTTCAGCTGGCTTGTTTTTTATCCAGGAAAGTAGCTTTGTAATGTCAGACAAATGTAAATATTTATGTTTTCTTTCAACTTTCTAGGACCACGGCTAGATTTTGACCCAGATATTGTTGCAGCTCTTGATGATGATTTTGACTTTGACAATCCAGAAAATATCCTGGAAGATGATTTTGTTCTACAAGCAAATAAGCCACAGAAGCGGTAGATAGAGCTTTGTTGAAATATTTGTCATGTGTAAATAGGAGAAATGCTATTTGCCATTGCATGTGGTGGAGTAGGAAGCCACAATGGTTTCAAATTTCAAATTGAATACTTCGGTGTGTTGAAAAGAGTATTACCTTGTATTATTTGGATGGTAGCTCGCAAAATCAAATTTCTTGCTTTATCCAGATATGTTTCATTTGTTACTTTGAGCTCATGGATTATATGCAATGTTTGGAATAATAGAGTTCTTGAACTGTTTAAAACGTTGTCATCTATTACATGTAAAATGTAATAGCATTGATGAAGGCTGATGGGTGTTTTGCACTTTGCAAATGCTTTATGTGATACCCCACTGCATTTTATCTACTTAGGTTTTGGTATCATTCTCATAATTTCATGAACAATAAGAAATTCTGCTTGTTTCAATAGTCAAGAATGCAGCTGATATTTTTCTTCTTTGACATGTATAGCTGAATGTAAAAATAACTTCAGTCTCAGTGCACAGATGCATGATCCAGCCAGCAATGCTGTCAGCTGTCAGACAAAGGTCTCACTCAAGATTTAAATCTGTTATTGCCAAATTGTTTCAGATAAGCCAGCACAGGTCAGAGCTATGTAAAGGTCCATGTATTATTCTAAAACTGTTTTATACTTCTGTTCAGGGGAACAGATGCTGAGGATGAAGATGAATGGGAAGATATGGAAGATGACAGTGATGAAAAGGATAGCTGCAGTACTGATAAAGACTATGATTCAGAAGGTCCTTTGTCAGATGATGAGGTTAATGGACAGACTAAAGAATTCCTTTTTATGCAAGAGGAAACCAGGAGTCGTTTCACAGAATATTCTATGTCGTCTTCAGTGATAAGACGGAATGAGCAGTTAACCCTGTTGGATGACAGATTTGAGAAGGTGAGGCAGCCCTAGAGTGTAACTGTGAAGGGTGTTAAGTGCTTCTTTGTCTGCTGATTCATTTCATAGGGCAGTGTCCTGTATACCTGTGCAGATTTTACTGCTTTTAGCAGTCAGGGCATCAAGCCACTGCTCTTTGCATGTATTCTGTATTTAATACTGGGTACATTTAGAGGCTTGTGTCACCTAGGTTATCATGTTAATTGCTAGTGAAAGGCCTAGCACTGATGGAGGTAGACAAAATTACTCCAATGACTATATGAGCATTCATAGTAAGTGTTACACTTTAGTCTGAGAGGCTCAGCTCAACACAGCAAACCATTTACAGGTCCCTAGTAAAGTATACATTCATGAACTGATGTCAGAGCAGTGGAAATAGGGTGTAGCTTTTGTTCTGAGCAGTGACAAGCTTCTTAAGGCATAGATTGAAATAATGCATCAGAATAAAAAATGCTTTCTAGAAGCTGATAATATTATCACTTGGTGAGTCCCATGCAGAAAGAATACTGACAGTAAGGAGGAAATCCTACTGCAGATGTGTTTGTTCAACAAATGAGAGAGGAGAGGAAAAAGAGGCAGATAGAAAGAAATGTGTGGGTCTTCTTTGGGCTATCGAGAAGTTGCATGACAAGTGTGGTCTAATTACAGATATCCACTTCTTTGTTTCAGTTTTATGAACAATTTGATGAAGATGAGATTGGAGCCTTGGATAATGTGGAGTTAGAGGGCTATATTAACACAGACAATGCTCGGTTGCAGGAAGTCCTGGATGATTACTACAAAGAGAAAGCAAAGAAGTGTGTATTCCCAGAAGTTACACTGCTTCACATACTCTGTTTGTATAGAAATTTTGGGTGTGTTGTTTCAAGTTCATGGACTCAAAGATTGCAACTCACAATAAAAGCAGCTGCATATGAGTATTTTCCCTTTGTATGATAAAATTAAGTGGAGGGATTTTGTTGGTTTGAGTAGGTTATGCTCCTTTTGTATAACTGTGTTGAACTAATATAAACTGTATCAATTAGAGGCATTCATCCTCTTGAGAAGCAGAAATACTTCTCTTGTTGCCTGTGTCTTTGTCCTAATGTTTTTAGTTTATTTTGAGGAGGCTTACTTAAGGAAACTTCATTTTTGCTGCAAAATTCATTGAAGTAGCTTTCTTGGGTCTGGGGCTTTACTTCGGGGAGTCTGAGCTTACATAATTACACATTTTCAAGAAGAGAGAAACTGTATTTTTTTTTCTTCCCTGAACTTTTTCAAAGTTGTGTGAAATTGGATGCTCTTGAACCCAATGAAGATTTGGACTCTCTTGCAAATGAAGAAAGTGAGGAAGAAAAGGAAGAAATAGTAACTGTAGTTATTGAGGAGCCACAAGAAAAGTGGGATTGTGAATCCATTTTGAGTAAGTAAAAAAAACTCCATTTTGGAGTTTGGTTATTTGTTCTTAGGATATCAAAGTAAATAATAGCTGATTTCAAAACTTTCCTGACAATGCTTCTGGTAAAATGATTTATTCTCTGAGCACAACAGGAGGAATTTCCAAAACCTAAGTAGCAGTACAATTCATAATTTCTATTTGCAAGCCTTTTTTGACTGCTTTCTTTTTTTTTTTTTTTTTTTTGTGACTTAGGTACCTATTCAAACTTATATAATCACCCAACACTTATTAAGGAGCCATCAAAGGTAAAATTATTAAACTTACTCTGCTGAATAACAATGGGAAAACTTGAGATAAATGTGTTTGTTTTCTCAGTGGGTATCTGTTTTAAATGACAGGGAGTAGAAGTGAGGGCTGGGGAGGGCTTTGGTATTATTTCTTCACTAAAGAAGAATTTGGATATGTTTTTTCTTTTTAGAAGGAAAACTGAGTCAGTTAAAAATTTCTCTAATAGCTAGGCAGAAATAGAGCAAGGATCTGTCTGTGAAACACCTATTGTAACCTGTGTATCACAGCCACATATTTGTTCAGATTTATTTTCCTATGGTCTGAAACTATTTATTCTAGTTCTTTGGTCTTCCATATGTTCCCCATCATTATAGCACAGCTTGATATCCCCAAATTTAAAATAAAACCACCTTCTTGCAAGCTTATAAAGGAATATTAAGTGACTGCTTAAGTTCTTTATTTTTTCAGTAATATTTAAATAAAAGGGAAAAATGTTTTTCTTGTTCTGGAAGGCCAGATTTTGTCACAGATGTTTAGATTTCTTACTTTGGGATTAGTTTTTGTGAGGGAGTTAAATAGTATGAGGAGACTTAACATTTATTACTGTTCAATCAGGATCTGAAGTTTTTAACCTGATGAGGCAGTGCCATGTGCACTTCTTGGAGAAAAAGCTGGGGACCACCTAATTCATATTCACTCTCTGTTTTAGCCCAAGCCCATAAAAATTTCCCGGAAGACTGGAATCCCCCTACACGTCTTGCCCGAGAAGGGTCTCACTATTAAGCAGGTGGAACGCATGCAAATGATAAATGGCAGTGACCTGCCCAAAGCATCCACACAGCCTCGTTCCAAAGCTGAGAGCAAGGAGGATCGCAAAGCCAGGAAACAGGCAATCAAAGAGGAGCGAAAGGTACTGCAGATAAAACCTTGCCAAGCATTTTGTCTTACCTGAATTCTGTCTTACAAACTTTGTTTAAAATTCACTTGTCGTGTCTGAAGGTAATGGGAAAAACTTGCTGGTCTCAAAGGACTAATTATTGCTTCTTTAAAAAACACAAATCTACTACTGCAGATACAACTTCTGAAGGAACATCAGGTTTCCTTACAATCTAGAGTAGCAAAGGAAATAGTTGCAGTGTCTCACATCACACAAAGTGAGAAGTATCTGAAAGAAATGTGGAAAATCCTAATTGGCCACAATGAAATCCTAGCTGTCTTACTTAGGAACAGAAGTTGCCAGCATATTAGAAGCTTAAACTAAGATGTTTATTCAGTTGGTACACATATTAATTTGACTACTGATAATTAGTGCCATATTATTGTCCAGATTGCTCTTGTTTCCATGATTTAGAAAAGTTAATTGGAATGGTTTGATTTTGCATGTCAATTCCTATTCTTTAAATTTCTCATTATTCCTATATACAGGAACGCAGAATGGAGAAGAAAGCCAACAAGCTAGCCTTCAAACAGGAGAAAACAAGACAAGAGAAAGAGTTGCTCAATCTGAAACAAAATATGCAAGGTCTGAAGCTGTCCTGAGGAAACTGAGAAACTTACTGTGGAAACATCTCTCATTTTTCATCTGTATTGAGAAGGGAACTGCTAACTCACACCTTTGCCAAAGGGGGTTGTTCAAATCTCACTGTAACAAGACCCAGTAACTTTGTTAGGGCCTGGGTTGGGATGATCTTGGAGGTCTCTTCCAACCTAGGAATTTTGTATTCTGACATTTTTTCTGAAATGAAATTCAGTATAAAGTAGTGTATTGGTAATGTCTGTTCTGTCATGAGTGACATGGCAATTGCTGCAAAGTTTCATTACAGTAGAAATGTATTAAAATGACGAATATTTTTCTTACAAGTTATCACTGAACAGAGTTATATATATGTTCGTTGAATGTATTCAACAAATCAGCAGAATCCTACAGATTTGATCTGATTAGATTCTTCTATTAAATTATTTCAGTTTAAAAAACAGCATTTTCATTTATGTCTTCTCTCTCTTATACTGATGGTGGAATATAGTTCCTTACTGTGAAACAGTTTTGTTAGTCAAGGAGTTTACACCCACTCCTCCTTGGTTCTTTTTTTTGGGTAGGTTATTTATTGTTTTGGTGCTATGATGAAGCCTTTTGTAAACAAAGGTATCTGAAAAGCTGTTGTGTTGCTAGACATCCCTGAGTTTTACATTTCCTAGCAAATCAGTCACAAGGAGTGTTGCAGTTACAGTACTAAGTGACCCTTAATGTAGCCATTGGAATTGGCTTTGCTGGAAGTACTCAGTCTGAGTAGGATGGCAAACCAACAGCAGATACTTGGATAAACTGTGTGTGTTGCAGGTAGCCACAGCCTTGGTGTTTCTGGAATAGTCTTCCTCAGGTCTTGTGTTAAATTTGGTTTAATTGGAATACAAACTTATTACCTACTACTATTGTTGTAAAAACTTCCTGAAGAGAAGCTGAGGACCAAAATCTGTAGGTCAGGGGTGAACATAAATATCTTGTGAACGTGAATTATTTTATAGTGATTGGTCCATAACATGAATGAAATGAATAGGATTTGTAGTCAGTCCTGAATCCTTCTGTATTCATAAAAAACCCTTGGGTTTACATCTGTATGTAATCTTCTGCCTTTATGTGACAACTTAACCTTTTTACTGGGAGGAACAAGGTAACCAACACATCAGTGGAGTGGCTTGACTACTGGTGGATTCAAAGCATCTTCAATATTCCTTCAATAGTTTTGTGAATGCTAGATGAAGATAAGCTAACAGGGACTGATGAAGCCTTTTAATGTACAGAAACAATTCAAAATACTTGTTTTTACTGGAAGAAGGCTTTTATAATATTTTTAATTGGTAAAGTAACATGATTTTGGAGAAGGGAATAAAGAGGCATTTGAATCTGCTAGTCTTGATTGCTGTTTAGAAAGCTAAAGTATCAATACAATATACACATCTAGATTAAGCCTTCATTTTCTAGAATTATCTGTTAACAGAATCAATAGAAATAATCATTCAGACTAGAGAAAGTTTCAGCATTTTCCTTTAACTGATACCTGTTCTAGTTTTCATGTGTTTGGCAAGCTTAAGCAGGGTCTGCCTGTGTCATAATTGCTGATTGTGTAATCACTGATTCTGTGGCAACTGGACTACTGACCACCCAGTACTCATGACTCCTGACAACAAAACAGAAAAGGAAATCTGAGAAGCAATTCTGTTGAGATGAGTCAGACACCAGGAAATAACTTCAATGGAACAAGTAAGTAACAGATGCTGTTCAGTGCTTTGGGGTGGAATGTGATTTTGTGGTTTACCAAAAAGGACAATCTCTTACTAAAGCCAGTGCACATGGTCTTTGCTAGATTTCTCATTAGTGATTCAGTGGTACTGTGCTTATACCTAAGTCCTTTAAGATAAAAACAAAAACAAAAGAAGAAAAAAATCTTTGAGGGGATGAGAACATAATAGAGGTGGGGGAGGCAGAGGAAGACACTTGAAAGGAAGAGTGTAGTCCAGACTGAGGACACACAGCTGTTGCTTGGAAACAAAAGAGGAAAGACATTTAAACAGAAGCAATAGGAAAGGAGTCAAAAAGATTACAGAATTGCTTTGTTCCTCTGCATTTATAATCAGTGAAATACGTCAGTAACCTTAACTTTGGAGTGTGGTAAAATCTCAAGGAAAAAGTAAGAAACAATAGCAGCTATTCATCTGCTTAGCAAGACAAGAATTTCTTCTGTTTTAGCAAGAGCAGGTAAAGAACATGTACATGAGAGGTCCTTACCAAAGTTAATTTTATGAAGTACCTCTGTAGGTTACAAGTCCAATGAAAAGGACTCTGTTTCCTGAGGTTTTCCTAAAGGCTGCTTTTGTTTAATAGACATCATGTCCCTGCTCTGAAATGAGTTAGGAGTTAGAAGGGCCTGAAACTATTTCCAGGTAGCTAACAACTTTCTTTTTTTTTTTTTTT